>JANJYP010093240.1:0-35656 GCA_024605115.1 Rastrelliger brachysoma | reverse complement strand
TATATATAATTATTTAATTTGGTGTGCGTGTGCAAACCTTGCAGGGTGAGTTGTTGCTCAATGCTTTAAGTTGCTTTATGAGTTTAATTGGTTCCAAGTGTTGCTGAAAACAGGGGTGGTGTGTAATTGGTTTGTCATTGTGGTACACTCTCCCTGACACAGACCTTGTCTTTGTGTCATTTAGATTTATGACTTATCATCAAACAATGGCATGAAAGATGAGTTTGGGATGCTGCCAGAAACAATTTATGACCATTTCACATGTTGTGATAATATTAACCTGTGCGGTTTGAAAGACACGTCTGTAATTAATGACTTATACCCTCAAGCACTATAAGTGGTATGTGTACTTTGATGTTGTTGTGTTCTTGTGTTGTGTCATTTTAGGTTCAAATGAAGGAGTGGACTGATACCAACCCACAAGCTGTCACGGCATCCGTGACAAGTGATGAAGAATATACGTCACATTTGAAATGCTTCTAGGAAAAGTTGCTGTGGTACCTGTGCTCAGGTAGAATACAAATAAACAATTTGTACCACAAGGACATGGACCAACATTGTTACACAATAATCAAGGTTTATATTTCAACAATCATACTGCACCTTTGAAAACTTCTTGTAAATACTGTGACCACATGAGAAACCTTGTAATGAACTTCTGTATCAAAACTGTAAATTTAGAATTCAAAATACTTGGAATTGGCAAATAAAACAGAAGTGGTTGTGTATTAGAGTGCTAGTATATATCTTTCGTCAGTAACAAATGTTTTGAGTCCTTGTGATGTTTCTGTTGGTTTCGCACAGCTTACTAAATCATTGTACTGAGATTGCGTTACTACTTGTATTTCAGTTGCTCTTATATCTTATGCACTTGGGTTAATTGGCCATGAAGGAAAGAATGAGGGTGAAAAGACTGACTCAGTGATGTCTTCCAACTGTGTGGTGCTCTGCCAAAACAAGTCTTCAAGACACAAAACAGATTTTCTATAACAAGCACTAAATACACTTAAATAGAAGGAGCAGTTTGGCACATTGAGCTGGATTAAAAAAATCCACAAAAATATGTGCAACTATTTAACATTAAGAATCGCATGAATTAATGGTTCAACTGCAGTTTTAAATCCCTTTAACTGAGCCTTTTAATTGAAATCCAGATTTTAAGCAGTGCAATATATTCAAACAAATAGCCATAATCTCCAATTTTAAGATCCTGATAATGTGCAGAAGAGTTGGTAAGACCTCTGGTGGTGAAACTGAGAAGTATCACGTATTTAATCAATTATCACCTTAAACCATGTACACTTTGTTAATTGTAATCTATAGGTTTTACAACACAAATCTCAAAGTACATTTTATAAAAGCAGAAATCTATTTGTGTTCAGACCAATTATTCAGTGTTTGTCTTGATGCCTCTACGTCATTGCTCAGCATGAGTTCTAATTTCAACCTCACAGTGTTGTACGTCATCAATAGTACTTTTTTTTTTTTAAACAAACTCCAGGCTGTTTTACTTGGGGGGGGTTCCTTCCACACTGAGTAGACAGTTTTCTACCAGACAGAACCCTTTAAACATTATCTTAAGAGGCCAATTTTTACAATCTGAGCTGATACATTTTCCACTATCTTACAGCTGAGCTCACATACTTTAATAAACCTCCAGAGACTGTTTGATATTCATCCTCAAATCTGTCCTTCCTCATTTATGACCCTAATTCCTGTGGAGTTCTTAAGTTTCTGATCCAAAATGAACTTTTTGTTCATTTTTGAGTGTGTCTTCTGTATTGAATCCTTGTTTCAATTAAATTGGTTAGGGTTAAACGGGGGTAGGGAGAGTGGCTGGATTCCAAATCTGTACAAACCAAAAATATCAATCATTTAAAAAATAAATAAGTAGATAAGACAATGAAAAAGACAGCAAACTTTAAAGGGTTGAAAACACAAAAGATACAAACTCCTTTCTGTGTTTCCATAACAACTTCAGAAAACAACTTTTATTTATAATTTGTTCACATGAACAGCAACACAAAAAAAAGCATCTGCAGCATTTAATCCCAGTGCAAAAACAAAACAATCTGATTGGGTCTACTGCACGCATGGTACTACAATCCTCTCATCAAGCCACTAACATTGTACCTTAATGACATCACCTGTCTCTGAAAAGCTTATTCCAACTGAGTCCACATGGTCCAGTCAAGACATGGTGGAAAATCAATGTCCCAGAGCCTCAACTAAGATGATTATCCGAACTGATTGGTGAGAGCTTTAAAATACCCAACATTGAACCAACAGCTCCCAAAGTATGATTCTTAATTACCTGGGACATAAACATAAACTGTAAATATGTGTATTCAGAGGCCTAATAAATGCTAGTTAAACATATTATCAAACGGTTCGTAAAGCTATAATGGATCAGATGGAATGAGTCAATGAAAATACTGCTGACATCCTCCAGACAGTCTCTTAACTGCAAGAAACACTAAATGTACAGTCTAATCATTGGTAATTCTTCCTCTTTTCACCAGTGTGGAATGACAACATCACCAAATTGCAGGCACCTCTACTCGCAACTGAACTTGAACAAGTGTTAACTCATTGTAATTCTTATATGAACTTGTAAATGCTAACAGAGTACACTACACTAAATGAGACAAAGATAACAAAAAAACAGATGCAAAGCTTGACACATGTAAATGAGATGAGAGAACAAAACAAAATGACCAGATCTATTAGAGACCAATTATGCTGAATATCACGACAGTGATGGAGTGAATAAGTAAGCAGTACCACTTCAATGACAGCAACTCAGGATGAGTGTACAACTGTAATTAAATACATTTTGGAACAAGTCAGGGAAACGTGTTAAGATACCCTCTCAATAAATACTAGGCTACTTTTCACTCTGAAGAGTGTCACAGCTGGTGAACAGTAACTTCAAACCTTCCGTTGTTGTTTTTTAATTTTGGCTGATGGGGAACAGCTTACTGGACCGATTTGCCATGCCCATTATAGATGTCTTCCTAGAAACTATGTATCGTCAATATGCACATTAGCCCTTAAAACACAAACATTCATCAGCAAATGACCTCCCTGCAGCAATGTAAATCAAGAAATACAGTAACAAATATTTGACCATTTCTATGTATACATCTCCTCTTTACACTATGTACACAAAACATAAAGCAAATTTTAAAATGTTAAAGTCAAGATGTTTAAAACAATACATCCAAAACAGCAGGGTTGCAGGGTTATATTTACATTATAACTACAAGTTGGCAAGCACACCGAGTTAAGAATGAGTCTGTACAGTGGCTGCGCTGCAGGTACAAAGCAATCAAATTAAAACTTTTATTTGATCAGAGCTAAACTGGACTTGTGACTGGTAGAGAAATAAAACAAAAATGAAAGAAATGAGCATTTAGCTCCAGTGTGTACTTCCTGCTCTCATCTAAGACACATTGGTTGCTGATTTAAACCTGCACTGCTATGCAATACACCATCTACTGTGCACAGTGAGAAGGTTTTTCAGTACATTCAACTGATGCCAACATGTTTGGTATTTTAAGCTATTAATCAACCAACCCCCTCTTTCATCAAACCATTACTAACATAGTAAATGCTTCAGGTTGTATGATTAAGTACAGAATGACAGGCTGTTATTATTTCTACATTGACTCTGCATAACACAGCAATGCAAGGTTAGTTTAAATCTAATAGTAATTCTGTCCCTCAAGTACCGGTAAATTCAACATTTCAACGCTGAGGAATCTCTGACAGCTGCATTAATGTCCCAAGATAGAGAAAAAGTCCACAGCACATAACTGAATTATAACATTCTTCATACTTTTATAAGTGGCCATTAGACAGCTCACAGAGTTAAGTGCCTGAGAGCAGACTGAGCAAAAGGAGTGTGGGTGAAGCGCTGCTCTCTGAAAGCACGATTGTCTGCCCAGGCATGAGGTTCAGATGAGACCAGCAGAGGACAGGTTTGGTCGACAGCATAAAGTGTGAGGAGTGTGAGTTTGCATCTGACATTGCTCTGCCAGACGCACAATCAGAGCCACCCTGAGCTAGCAACTACATCTCACAGGACCAATGTCAGAAAATAAAACACTCTGTCCAGCCAGGTAGAGTACAAACTTTGGCTTCGATTAGTACTCTGGCCTGGATAAAGAGAGTTAGGAGACGCAGTCCTACAATAGTGCAAACATTGCTGTTGTCTTGACAACGTTCCCCAGTTGCCAGGCCAACTGGTATAGGGCAGAGACTGGATGGAGTGCTTGTATTAGAGCCATTTTCGAAGTGTAGGGAGGTTCCTTTCCATCCAGCGCTGGTTCAGCCTGATGGTTTCCAAAGCTTCCTGTACACTTCGCATCTGAGAGCCACGCTCCTTCAAGCTGGAGAAGAAACCCTGCACCTGCGCAACAAACACACATCGAGATGATGTCCAGGTACGGTACACACACTTAAATCATACTTAACAGTTCATCTCTCCCCAAAAACAAAAGCAAAGATTCTCAAACACTGTATGAATATGCTTTAGTAGAAAACAAATGCCGGGTAAAACATACCTGATCAAGGTGCGCCTGTGTGGAGAACTGCGAAGTTGTGGCCTTGATGATTCTCTGGATGGCAAAGGAGCCCACAGGAAATCTGTAGCCAAAAGCACAGTAACACTGATTGACTACTGTCACATCTTTATAGCAATTACATGAAATAAATCTTATTTCAAAAAAGTACATGATGTTGATAAGGGCATCTTACTTCTCTATGAGCTGGTCCCAGTTATCTTGTACAAAGTCCCAGGCAAACAAGTAGCCAGCAAAGCCATTACACACAGTGTTGATGACCAAAGGCAACTCCTGTGTTGGAATGAAGTCCCCCTTCAGACCAGCCTTCAGAACCCTACACAGACCGCAATTTAAAAAAAAACTGTGTTCAGTGCATTGACAACAAGTCAAGGTTGGATACAGCTTAGAATTCACACTCAAAAATGATTCATGCATCTAATGCGAAATCAACTTGAACAAACTGTTAATGCTTAACAAATCAACAACAAAGAAGAAAAATGTTTGAGTGATCCTGGCCAGATGCAATCTCTCTCCACACATAAACAAACACACACAAATACCTACCATACTATACTGCGGGCGTCCTGAGTGGATGCTAGGCTCACTAGCATTTTACGCTTCTCCGAATCATAGGTGGCATGTGAATAAATGCTGAGCAAAGTCTCCCAGTCTTCCTTTGATTGAGCAGCCACAGAGAACACAACTTGCTGCAGATCACCTGGGATCCTTCAGAAATAAAAAGACACAAGAACACACTGTAGGTTACAACTGTACCTGATTTCAGTTTGCTTCCTACAACTCAGAAGTCAAAGCTTGTTTGGATTTCTGTTTGGTCTGCTGTCACTGTGACACAACTCAACAATTAAATGTTTCTTTACGTACCGAAAAGTCCCATTGGACTCAACATACTGCTTAAACAAGGCCTTGGCTTGCTGAGTGCAATTTTTGTCATTTAGACTACAGGCTGTCTCCAGAATGGCTGAGCGTAGCTCCTGTTTAGACACAGTCTTCTCCTCTTCCCATGACTGGCTGTTCATCAGAGAACCAAAAAGATGTAGAATATATTCCTGTCACATATAAGACAAAAATCATATTAGTACACAAGCAGTACATTGACTTCAGCAGTCTAGAAAAACATTTTATCTTTTACTAAGATTGACTAACTTGAGCTTGTATCTGGTAGTTTGTACTAATTTGTTGATCTTGTATGCTGTGGCTCCCGTAATGTGTACATGTGCAAAGGCGCCTGCAGACAGGCTGTGGCATAGTGACTGTGACAAATGACATTATTTGGAGTAAACTCTGGAAGTTTCCACTTCAGGACACTTGGATTGTAGTGGACCAGCAGCATGGAAGAATATGTTGAGAATATTTTTTGCTGAGACAAGACAAATTTTTGCCAATTCGAAAGGGAGCATCTTAGAGCGTTGAATGCATTCATTGACTCGGTGTTAAATCTTAGCTTAATGGCCTTGACTTAGCTACATGCAGAGTCTGACTTGAAGACACCCACACACACACACAATAGACAAATGAACTGAATACATACCAGACTAGAAGTGACTACATTGAATTCTGATTATACGTCACTTTAACAGCACTAAACACTGGATCAAGTTTCTTATGCTCAAAGTATTACCAGCTATGTTACACAAAGCACAATGGGACCAGATAAGGGTGAAGGTCAGTTCAGAAGTACATTCCATTTTTGGTCTTGCACCTGACGGGAGGGGGTTAGAGAGAGAGAGAGAGAGGAGAGGGAGGTCTTCTTTTTAGGGCGCTGTCTCGTTTGGTTGGATCGGACATGTGCAAAGAGGCCGGGACTGGCCTATGCACCAACAAGGAGGCGCCAAAGTCTAAACTACGGATGCCACCCACCTATAGACAACCAATCATATTGTTGCACATTTTCATACTTATCACTGTGTTTTCATTTTTTCATCACTCTTTCTGGTGAATTCTACACTGCTCGCGGCCCAGACCCAGAAAGATCCTTGTACAAGTCTATTTCAACAATACTTACTAAATAAATCTCTAAAAATGAGAGAAGTTGTTTAATTTTGATTTTGTCTTGAATGACCAATTTTTGAACACGACAAACTTTGTGTAGATTGTTTGACCTTTCTTCTCGGGCACAACTGACTCTTGTTATGTGGATTTTTGGTGGGATGAAACCTCCAAATGTACTTTGGAGAATGTACTTAGGTGAGTTGATAATGACTGAATTTCATGTTTTGGGTCAACTATTCCTTTAAGAGTCTCACTATATCACATGTTCATCTAATGCATACTGTCAATTTTATGTAAAATGTAAATGTAAAAATGTTCTTTCTTAATTTCTCAAATCTATTTCCTGATGAGTAGGTGTATATGTATAGTATGTACCTTCATGCGGGACACAAGATCTTGCTCCTGTCTTTTATCGAGCAGCCGGTAGATTCTGTTGAGCTGTAACAAGGCCTCTGTCACAGGAGAAGTCTCATTTTCATTGGACATGTAGTTTAAAACGTTGAGGACTTGATGGAAGGACACACGTCCCAGTCTGTTGACAAAACAACAGAGGGACAGAGAAGAAGGAAATGTGGAGGATGGATACATTTTAAAAAAACATACAATTGGAAAATACTTTAGTTTTTTGTGTTGATGAGTACAACTGAAAAAACCTTTAGGTTGTGTTGTATACCTGGACAGAGCAAAGATGTTGTGTATAAGTGAGGCACGGTCCTCACTTGTAAGAACATTGATATTGTTGGACAAGGCATCTATGAGCACAGTCCAACCATCGTCTCCATAGTTGACAACGTAGAAGCCTGTGTTTTTGTAGTTTAACTTCAGCCACTTTACACTTTCTGGCACCTTAAGAGTCCCTGAAAACACACACAAACTCAAATTTCACAACTGGGACACTGAGAAGAGAACTGATAAAACAAGTTAAAACTTGTTTACTCACTAACACTGTTTACCTGACTTGGTCTTCAGAGTGAACACCTGTCTGCATTCCGGGGCCACGCTGCAGCTGTCATTAACGTACGTCACTGGAATATTCCACAAGCTATAGACAAAATACAATTATCTCTAGATTGCAGTGTGTTTCTATGACACTACATGTATATATGTGTGATGTTAATGAAGCTCACCTGGAAGTATGAGTAGCATTGTCAGATGTGAGCAGAAAGTGCTCCTGTGTGAGAGTCACCTGATCTCCCTTACGATTTACATTTATCAATGGGAAGCCTTTCTGTGATGTCCATGAGCTCATCATCTCTGACACATTTTGGTGGTGAGCAGAGACCTCGACCTGAGGAGAGAAAGACAAACTCTGAATCTACACAGTCAAGGCAAGGAAGCTTTATTCATATAGTACATTTCATACCCATGGGTAACTCAATGTGCTTTACATAAAAAACAAAACATTTAACAACAATAACTAGAAACAAAAACCAAACATAAAAACATAGAATAAAAAAAAAGTCCCATTAATTTTTATTGGCTATAATTCTACCCCAAAGCCATATGGCATTCTTAATTGTTAATAACCTGCACAAAATCAACCTGTAGCTACATAGTTTGCCTCCTCTGTGGGTTAATTAAGTTTTAATACTGACAGACATTTAGGACATGATCTGTGTGAGACTGTGAAGGTGCAAGTAAAGCTTTGACAGAAGAGGTTGGGGAGCAATGAGTTTGGCAGACTCCCTTTCATCTGAGGGTGCTGGGTTCAAAAGCTCTTGTCAGTAATAATGCAGGCTACAGTCTGCATCTGTGCAGGGCTCTGACCTCTCTTCAGAGAGGAGTGACCCAAAAGATGAACAATCATATACGTATCAATAAATAATAACTGTATGCATGACTGTTATGAGTAATTTTCTACCATTTGTCTAGATGATAAAGCTCCTGAGAAACTCCTCAGTGATCAGTTAATGTGTGATACTATGTGATCATATAATAAAACAGCATATTAAAGCTGTACAGATGGCTGCTTGACAGATTGTAATGGGGAGTTCTATGTTAAAAGTAGCATTTGCAATAAGTTGCTGATGCATATGCAATGTCAGCAAATAACATACACATACACACACTACCTGTGTGAGGCTGTTCCAGAGGTCGTCAGTGTCTGTGTTAGAGCCACTGAACTGTGTTAGGTATTCAATGATTCCCTTTCTGAACTGTTGATCCCCTGGCAGGGAGGCGTTCAGCATCAGAAGAATGGATGCACCCTAGAGGACAGAGAACACGAACCAGCTGTAGTCAAATCCCACTCAAGAGTCCAACTACAGTTAAAACAGTGATCAAGTAGATATGATAAACAGCTGAATATGTAAATATAATGTATAAAAGTGCACCTTCTCATAGGACACATAGTCAAACATCTCTTCCACCTGCTCTGGTGTGTTCACTTCCGTTGAAACGGCATGGGAAGAGTTAAGTGCGTCTTTGTCCAAGGCTCTGAAACGCACCGCCAGGAACAAATTACCCTGTAAACAAGCACACAACTTACTACCAAAGCGCATATTAGTGAAATATGCAACTTTATTTGCTTCAAAATATGTGAGAATTCATATGAGTAAACTCACAATATCCAGCTGGGGCAACACAGTCTGCAGTGACATGTACTGCATGTAAGTAGCAAAGCCTTCATTGAGCCACAGGTCATTCCACCAGCTCATGGTTACCAAATTACCAAACCACTGGGACACAACATCAGAGATAAATTAGCACCTATACATTATATTCTGTCTCAGCTGCTTTTACAAACACACAGGCTAATGGAATTACCTGATGCGCAAGCTCATGTGCTATTACAGAGGCAACTACTTGTTTTTCCAGAGGAGAGGAGGACTTCCCCACCAGCAGGCTGGTCTCTCTAAAGGTAATCAGACCCCAGTTCTCCATAGCTCCTGCCAGGAAGTCCGGGATGGCTACCAAGTCTGACAAAAGGGTGAGGGAGAATATTACACTGTGTAATAAAAAAGCATAATTGGAGGAGAATGGAAACCTGTGTGAATTATGCAAGTGTGTGATGTACTCACCTAGTTTTTTGAGGGGGTACTTAATTTCAAAAAAATTATTGTAAAACTGCAGCAGTTTGGAGGCTGTGTCCAAAGCATAGTCAGTGTGCCCCGTCTTCTCTGGCACAGAGTACACAGAAACCTAAAACATACGGACATACATATAGTATGAGTAACCATTTATCAGCAAGGACACTGAATATTAAATGTAGAAACTATATTGATGTGAACCCATAGAACCTGCACTGAAACCAAAAAGGAGTCATATATGTCAGACCTACATTTGTTCCAGAGACATTCTGGTAGACAGGAGTAAAGTTAGCGACGATGAAGGCCACCAGATAGGTACTCATGTTGACACTGGTCTTTTCAAACTCGTCTTGCAGGAGGCCAGTGGATAATGATGTGGTTTTAGCCTGAAATACATATCAAAAGGACAAGATGATAAGCAGGTAATGGTGATAGTATGCTAAATTTAATTTGGCATGTTCTCAGACTGCTCTGTTAATTAAGCTGTGCTAGTTCAATTATGCTCACACCAAGAGATTATAAGTCACTGTGTGAACAGGAATGGCTTATTAGTTCACACAATATGCAGTACAGAGTGGCACAAAATAATGTTGCATGCTGAGGTCTTTTACAGGTCATAACCCACCATTTTTCCAGTGAACATGTCAAATGCATTCGGTATATACTGTTAACCAAATACTAGTAAATACTAAACCCCTGCACTGACAGACCCTATTTCTAGCTTCATAAATTAAACTTACTTGGCTGTCAAATACTACCATCCCTGTATAGCAGATGATCTGTAAATGCTACAGTGGGAGGAGTTATATAAACCAAATTAAGAAATTAAGCATATCATGACAGAGTTTAAATCCTGGACACCATACAGTAAAATGTAATTAATGTTATAGTACCAAAGGCATGTTGGAGAGGGTCATGTAGTTTGGTTGTCTGCTGATTTTAATTAGAAAGGTGGCTTTAAAAGCTGGCTCATCAAAGCAAGGAAAGGCCTTCCGAGCTGACAGCGGCTCAAACTGTGTTGCTGCTAGGACCCTGGGGATAAGAGAAAAGCATGATCATTCTTAAATAGTCTTATTTCTGTTTTTAATTATTATTTTTAAAGCAACATTTTGCCTAATTATGAGCTTTGCAAAAATCAGTCATAAGATGAAATTAGCTGTGAAGACACATGATCCTCTTCTGTATGTCCTCATTCTGTAATACAACTTTCACCTGCTGCAAAGTACTTGAAGCCACAGCAAATTAATAAAGTGTACCTTTTGTTTCCATTCCCATCAGTGTAGGAACTGTTGTAGAAACCATCATAGGTGTGTGACAGGTTGGCAGAGTAGTTCAGGGTCAAAACACAGTACTGGCCCACCTTCAGGTATTCAGGGAACTCAACAGCTATCTGCTGTCTGGGTTTATACTCAAGCACAGTTACCATTCTGACCTCCCCATCACCCAGCTGGAAGAGAGAAAATATTACTTAATTGCTTTTTGATTAAGCTCAAAAAAATGCATCCTCTCACTTGACCAAAGACAAAACTGAGACATATCTGTATACAGTTCTCTATATCTAGACAAGATGACAAGATTCATTTATTATCATTATTTAAAAACACAAGGTTGTATAACAAAATGTAGTTTGTTGACAGACTGACTTGGACTTCCGCAAGCGGCTGTAAACAAACTGCTATGTGAATGCTTGCACAAACACACTGTCATATGTGCTACAGTGCTGTCTTGTAAGGTGTCTGCTGATGTTGCATAACTTTTGGGGTAAGATTTGGAGTACATTAAGATGTTAAAAACACAGTTTAAAATTCTGTCCCCGTGGGTTAGCAGTGAATGCTAAGTCTCTGCTTGGCAAGCCCTATATAGGTGGATCAAAATTTTTCACGTCTCCAGTAACAGCAAATCTCAGGTAGCTTGAGCAATAGAGCTGCATGTTGAAAATGACCGAAGTTGTCCTTTAAGCTACTCACAAAAACAGAGATTATATAAATGGATTAATAAATAATAAGTCATCTAAAATAAAACTATGTGTAGTCAGGCTGTGGATGTGCAGAGGATGAATTGTCACCTTTACTCTGTTGTTACACTTAAAACTCAAACTTCTTGCACTCTCACCTTAAATGTAGCTTCAGTAATGTTGAGGTTAGCACTGTGCAGGACGATGCGGTCGGTATTGTGAAGCACTGACATGTTGATAACAGTTCTGCCGGTGAAAGTCATGCTGTTGAGGTCAGGGTTGAGGGTGAGTTCATAGCTGACAGGATGTATACTTTGAGGCAGTCGCATTTGTGCCCAAGGGAACAGTTCACCATTGGTGGACACGGGGTAGACCGGCTCAAAGGGAGTGGTTTTGTTCGCCTTAGGACAACCTGTCTGCAAAAGGATGAAGGGTTGGGGTTAGCCAGGAAACAGAGAAGTGGTTGAGCCAGACACAAAGGAAACAATATGGAAATAAAATAGTAATTAATGTGTATCCACACATGCTCAAAAACAAAACTGAATTCATATACACTTGCTTTTACCTTGGTAAAGGTGCACCCTGGTAAGAAGTACAGCACCATGGTCATGGAGGCCACTATCACCAGGACTAATACACAGACAACCATGGTACGGGCTGAGGGCCGTGAACATGACCTGGGAGAGAGCATGTAAAAGGAATGAGTACTGTTTATGGAGAAGCTAGGGGTGGAGGTGCTGTGGGCCGGTAGAGGCAGCAAAAGTAAAGCTTCAACTTAGATTTTTGTTGCTCAGTATACCTTAATCAATTTCTCATTTACATGTTTTGTTAAGAAACAAAAGTTCCTAAGTAGTTTTTTATAATCACGTTTTTGAAACAACCAGATTAAATGGTTTGTTAGACACTCTACAAATACCAATCACTAGAACAAGTTTCATGTAATAATAGATCATTACTTATACTTTACTTATTTATACAGTTTTGCTTTGAGACAAATGTATCACAAGCTATAACTCACTGAAAAATATATTTTTTTGCTGCATTACCTGGGTGGAGCCTGTCTGGTATAAGGGGAAGAGCTGGATCTGTGAGCAGAGCTGCGATTCATGAAGGACATGCCCAGCAGACGGGCAGAAGACTCACAGTCCTCCTCATCATCGTCCATATCATTCTCTCCCAGGCCACGCACCAACAGCCGTGAGCTACGAGGCTCATACACCACCTCATCTGGGTCAAGGGCCGGAAATGTCTGCAGGAGAACATGTACAGTACATTACAGTTGAGCTGTGCTGTGTTTCCCTACATAATGTCAATAACTAAATTCCCTCTCTAGGTAAATTAACACAAGATGTCACATGTGAAGTTGAAGGATAATTTAATGTCTTAAAGTCAGACAGTAAGTGAGGACAAAGGTAGTGAGGATTGGGGAGTGGACTTAAGTTTATAAGACTTGAGGATGCAGGTTTTATGGTGCCTGTGTGGAAAATGGGTCAATGCAGTTTAGAAGATAAAGGGCTAGATAATATTACAACCGACATAATATACTGAAGAAACAATGTATTCATTGCAGGAAGGAAGCTCCTTTTTGCAGAGAATACTTCTCACAATATTGAATTCAGATAGCTGCAGGTGACAGATCTAAAAATATTTATAGACAAGTAAGAGAGCATGCTGCATGCAGCGTGAAAAGTGCTCAAATTATGTTGGCAGTTCTAGCACTGATCCATATCTATATTATCAATCCTTAATCTGATCATACAATCAGGTTTACAGATGAAAGCAGTTGTGAGAAATGTGCAGCAGTACAGATTTGCACTGTTAGTAGTGCAAATTTTTTAGATAAATGCTCCTTGAAATAAAGGAGTGTAAATTATGTATGGCATATGATGACATCAGCATACTGGAAATGCTGTGGAGTCTTTGGCCAAATCCACAACATCAGGTTCTTCTTCAAACATGCTGTTCTCAATCATGTTCCGCGGCAGGTTGGCTCGATCTGCGATACATAGAGGAAGAGAAATAAGACAAGTTTCAAAATGGGAAATGAGAAATGTGAGACACAGGACCAGACCTCAGACGCTGTACACATTAACACGCACGCATATTACACAGTATGTTAACACATGAGCAGTGTTTTTGGAGCTTTCCACAGAAAGTAGACACAATATTCAACACAAAAGTTTGTTATCTATTATTGGATGTGGTGGCAATATGAATGTTCATATAGCAAAGAAGTAAGTTTATTCCATTTTTCTGTTAGAATAGGGTCATCAAGCTGGTGACTTGCATTTAAGTATGAATATTACAAATTCTGGTCAGACAGAAATCAATGAAATCAATCAATGTCCTTCTTAGTTCATTCATTGCATCCCCCCTCGCCCCTCATACACAATGGGAATATGTCATCTGGTCATGTCACATGTTACTGCAGGTTAAAAAAGCATGTCCTTCCACAAACTAACCTGCATCATCAGCATTGTGACAAGAGTATCTTACAAAAGCCACATGACTTTCTAGCGGACAATTGCTCCACTCCACCATTCTTGCAACAATTGGAGGCATGTTCAACTTCCTAATTCAATAATGTCAAAAGTAGTAAAACACCATGCAGTGCAAGTTTACCATACTGCCTCATGCTCATCCACTCATGCTTTACAGACAATGCACTTTCAGTCTCAGTTGGTGATGGACTGAAGTGGAAAGCGCACAGAGGGCCAGGATACACCTACTGTACTCTATATCCAGTGTACAGAGATACAAACACTGAACAGGTGAGCATCTGCTCTCCAAAAAGAAAATAAGATTTGAGAAATGCGAAAAGTGGATTTAGTTCTTTGCCTATCCTAAGTCCAAAGATAAGACTGTATGGGCTGTCACAGTCTCTTTATGTGGTCCACATTGCTGTTGCATGAATGTCTATAAATAGGCAAGGAGCTAAGTAGTAGGTAATGTGTAATGTCCAGATGAGGATATGATAAAAATACACCCCCCCCAAACAAAACATATCAAACTTTAATTAATGT
This sequence comes from Rastrelliger brachysoma, assembly GCA_024605115.1. Lineage (NCBI taxonomy): Eukaryota > Metazoa > Chordata > Actinopteri > Scombriformes > Scombridae > Rastrelliger > Rastrelliger brachysoma. The sequence goes on along the minus strand of JANJYP010093240.1, from coordinate 21,072 downwards.
TAATCCTTCTTTTGACAGATGTAGGATATTGTTGAGATGTTATAGTGTTAAACACATCATAAGATCATATGATCAGAAAGTGAGGCAGTTAATGTGACAGTCTTCATCTCGAAACAAAAAACACATCAAGCAAAAGGGAAGGAGCAACAAACGCCTTTGCCATGTTTGTATATAAATGCAGAAGTACTAATTTGCTGATTGTAATCTTCCTGTTTACAGAAAACATAGAAATACAGCTAAATATATGTTTGAGTATGACAAATGTGTCCACTGATTCAAGCCAGACACACTACATTAACTGAGCCACAACAATGTTTTCACTTGGCTGGTTGTGTAAATCAAGTAAAGTATGTGCTAATACGTTCTTGTAATGATCTGATCAAAATGAGATGATGAAATGTGATTTCTGCATTTTATTCAAATCACCAAGTCACAACCAACTACTCACAAAATAGGAAGAAAAACAATGATGTGATTTAGTGGTTGTTCTTTTAATAATAAGGAAGAGACTAAAATCAAACAACACTCACCAAACAGAGTGCATCGCTTTCATAAGAGCTGTTACATTGTGTGTACACTGCTGTTTTTGTTTGTTTTAATAAAGCTTTGGACACCCAGGGAGCATAGCAGAGGTTACACAGCAATTGACAGGCATAGTTAAGCTGAGCATGACTTACACTATCTACTCTCCACCGCAGGACAAAATCATAGCTTTTACAGTTACGTCAAACAGTGCTGCTGTGTTTATAACAGCCAATCTATGTATGTAAATTACAGGTTGCGTAGCTAGACAGGTGTCATATGGAAATAACAATTCAATCAAAATGTAAGCACAAGATTGACACACACGCCTGATTTTGTTTTGGTGTCAAGGAAGACAGGAAACGTCGTGCTCAGTAAAATGTTATCAGGCTGAGGAAGGACTGACAACAGGCTGGCACTGCGCTGAAGTTAGCTTGTAACTTAACTGTAAAAAAGCCATAAAGAAGACGGAGGTAGATTTTATTTGGCTTGACAAAAACCTGCCCGACCCCCTCAACATGTGTCCTCGGGTGAATGTCACTCCAAGTGAGCGTGCAGCTAATGTCCCGTTAGTTATTAGCTGGCCTGCTGCTGCTGCTTGTTAGTTAGCATGCTGTTACTGTACCCCACATCTCCTTCCTCACCTGTGTTGTTACTGTCAAATGGATCCATGGTCCTTATCTCCAAAGCACTCCTCACGTCCAAAACCAGGGGAAGTGAACACGGTGGCAGCAGCTAGGTAGACGTGATGTTTTTGTAGATGTGGATCAGACTCACCATAAACAGCAGCCTGTCCTCACTGTACCAGACGTCAGCTACGTAGTGAGCTAGCTTGGGACTAGCCAACTTTGACAATTGTAGCTAACTGACTGAAAGATAACCAGCCTGCTCACCTCAGCTGATTTCCAGATTTTTATTGCCCATAGTTATTTTGTAGACCAATATAGGTCAACCGTGGGTATTAAAAATTAAATCTTATATTTACAGCATGCAAATAAATCTCCTCAAACGCTCGGTAAACTAACGAAGGAGCATGTGACACTTTCCTGTCTCTCCGACCAGTTGTTGGCACCGCCCATCAAATACAACACTGCCGTCCCATTGGTCTACTGACGGGCCAAATATCACACACTTTTCTTACTATACTTGTGAGGACCCCCTACTCATGTACTAACCAACTGTTACATGCATGACCACAAACCCTGCCCTGACCTCAAATCATTTTACAGTAACCAGAATCTGGACTTTAAAACATACTAAATAACACAGTGAATACCAAACACACACCTAAGCTCTTTTTTTACTATACTTGTGAGAACATGGTATTGGTTTTTTTTCATTGATCCGCAGGAGGAGCATCCCTATTACAGCCATATGTTCCCCCCAGCAATTTTCTTTCTATCAAAATTAGGCCCTATGTTCCCTCAGCCTTAAGTTCCCTCAAAGATTTTCCACAAGTTTCTCTAATGCACATTCTGTCATGCACATGATGTGTTTCATCAAATGCTTGAAAGACAGGGGCAATTTTGTATTTTATCATTAAACTGAGGGAACATGGGACTAGGCGAAATAGGGCTGTGGGAACATACGTACACTTCTGTCACTCGACTCAGCCCTTCCTTTAACCCAAAATTTGTACATGCATAATTTACCATAACTTTAACACCAAGTCTTAATCCAAAAATAAATGATAAATGGCACAATGAATAATACATTAATACACGCTTTTGGTTTTGTTTTGGTTAACCTAATAGGCACAAAGGTGCCAGTAGGTAGAATGAATGATTTTATTGTCTATTTGGTGAACAATCAGTTACACAGAATTTGTGTCATTTTACAAAGAANCACACACACACACACACACACACACACACACACACACACACACACACACACACACACACACACACACACACTCACATACAAGTTTGCACAGCTATGCTTGTTAGGACATTGTACTGACTTCCATTCATTTTGTACAGCCTAAACCATGTCCAAACCCTAACCTTCACCTTAAACAGGACCTCAGAAATGTCATTTGGCCTTGTTAGGACAGGCTTTTGGTCCCCATGAGGACTACTGGTCATGACAAGGTTGGTGTTTATACTAAAAAAGGTCCCAATGAGCTAACAAAAACATGCACACACAAGTCCCCTGAAAATGTACAAAAACTTTTTTTTCACACAAAACTAAAATAAGATACACAAACTAAAAACTCAACTGCCACTTGTCTTTCAGCTCTTTTTCACTACATCCTTCTCATTCACCCACTTTCTCAGAGTCTCTAGGTTCCTCTCCATCCAGCGAACATTTTTCTGCACATTGTCAAGGGAAAGCTGAGCAGCTCTCAGCTGAGATGCCTGTTCTTTGATGGACTCAAAGAACATCTTTACCTAGGGGTCAAACACATATCCATATAAATAAACACATGTTGTACAGGCATATAACAGAACATTAAAAAATGCAAAAAAAAATGTAAGATTATGTTGACAATAAAATGTGTTTAGGAATATTTTTTATAGGTCACTACCCAAATATTTTATGACTGAAAACAATTATAAATTGAGATTTTATAAATCCAAATGTGCAAAGAAGTTCAAGTTAAGCATCAAATGCTTTTAAAAAAGTCCATTGCATTTTGGTATTTTCATTAATTATGGATTATTGACATGCATATAACAATCAAACTATCCTAATCCAGATTGAGCAGTACTGACATTGAAACAATACTGCTGGTAGTGCCAATGTTAGCCAAATCATTAGCATGTTGATATATCAATGCAGTTTTGAATGGTCTTTGTAAATAAAGCAGTTCACATTTTACTGTAAGAGCTTACATCACTGAGTTCCTCTAGGGTTGAAAACTGGCCTGTGGTGCCAATAAGGATGTTTCTTATGTCAGATGAGCCCAGCTGGAATCTGCAGAATGGAGAGGATATTCAGAGAACAAAATGTTTTCCTATATTTCAGAGTACAAGGACTTTCTTAGTCATGAGGTCAACTGCCCAATGTAGTCAAAGGCTTGTAGAATAATCAGGTTGTTATTAAATCAAAAACTTGTTCCAGGTAACCATTCGTTATTAGACTACAGAGAATCCACTAAAAAGGCAGGTCTTCCAGTTTACACACAGTTTGGACATGTTTGGTATAAGTAAAAATCTGTTTCGTTTTTTATTTTGTATACATAGTATGTACTGTATTTTTGATACTGCACTAACTTCTGAACCATTGTCTTCCAGTTCCTTTTAACAAAGTTCCAGGCGAGACGATATCCCTGAGGTTTTCTGGCCACCATCAGGATGACAGAGGATAGGTCCTGAGATCGTATTACTTTCCCTTCCAGACCCAGTTCCAGCAGTCTGTACCACAAACACAAATATATCATTGTGTTATCTGCCATCACTTCAAGAACACTGACTTGCTTAGCATCAGAATAAATATTGATAATCTGTTGTCAGTACCCAATAATTTCCACATGGTGGCAGCATTAACAGACTGAAGCTTGGGATAGGATGTACCCATAGGATGTACCTGTTCAGTTTGTCGGTGTCCCTGCTGCTGGTCAAGGCAAACAGAATTTGGTTTTTTTGTGCTGAAGAGAGGGAGGTGTTGTATGTGTGGAAGAGTGAGACCCATCCATGGTCATCCTGTGCCCCGACTGAATATACAATCTCTGCCACATCCGTGGGTGGGCTGGAGTAAAAGCAAACCGAGATGTGTACATTTAGAGACATGTAGAGATATCAAATTATATGATTTAAAAGCTGATAACAATGGGCGCTAAAGTATAGTGTAGACAGACAGACTTGATTGTTCTATTGGAGTGAAGCCATTCTTCGAAAATCTGACGGGCCCGCTTCAAACAGGGAGGGTCATCCAGGTGGCACGCCAGAGAGAGGACCTCTGACCTCAGCCGTCGTTCTGACACAGAGCCCTCATCTCTCCATGTCTGCTGGTCAATGACATCACGGAAGAATCGCAGGATGTACATCTGCACCAAAGCACACAGAGAAACAACTTCTCACATGAGCCCAGCTGCATACTGACATTGGCTTAGATTTTATGTACACTGTGTACTCTTGCCTTCTTACCCCCAGGTTTTGTACTAGATCAAACTCATTCCTTTTCTCAATCATCCCATAAAAGGTCTCCAGATAGCCAAGTCCTTGAAGGAGAGGAACTGTGTGTGTCTCCAATTGCAGATAACCAATCAAGTCTAAGGCTTTATTGAGCGGTAGATAACCTGCCCTTTAGAGACACAGATAAAGAATATTTGAAAGGTTGGGTGCTTTTTCAGGTGGAGAAATCAAAGCAATTTTGCTATGTAACTACAGACATTAGGGGGAAAAATCTCTCTCTTTAGTTCTCAAACACTCACAGACACACACATACAATATAAGCGTGCTTACGTGACCAGTTGAAAGGCGTTGTGTATCAACTGAGACCTATCTTTGTAGCTGATAGCAGTGTGGTTTTCTCTCAGTAGCTTCACCATATCATCCCAACCACCATCCTCATAATGAACCACATAGTAGCCAGTCATGTCAGAGTTTACCTTTACCCAGCTGACATCCACTCCTATATGTACACTGTCTAAATGACATGTAAGTAGTCAAAGATAGGAGAGAACATATGTTAATGACAAAGCAAAACTTTAGACATGTATGTATGAGCATGTATGCATGAACTGAATAAATGTATTATCTCTCCCATATTACCTTTATGTGTTGTCATCAGGTGTCTGTGGGTAGTGCTAGAAGTATCTGTCTTGTATGTCAGAGGGATATTCCAAAGAAAACTATGCCAGAGAGGAGAGCATTTTTAAAATGTAAAGTAAAAATTAAACTGTTGATGGTGGTTATGTAGCTATGAATGGATGTATGCTTACCCCTGTTGAACTGTAGACCAGAGGGGGTCAGAAGGCAGCACTGTCCTCAGGAATCTTTCCTGTCTAAGCAGCAGATGGGACCCCTTCCTTGTTACAGTCACCAGAGGAACACCTTTCTGCAGAGTCCAGGTGTTCATTATGGCTGTCAGGTCCAGGTGTTCTCCTGCAAACAGGTACTGCAAAAGACAATCAGAGATCAATACTTTTGACAAAAGTCACAATATCAGTGATGTTAGCAATATGAAATTTAGAGGTAAATCGTGAAGAGAGTGGTCAATGATTTGATTTTCAACAATGTTATATGTTTACTCACTGTGTTTTTGGAGGCCTGGCTGCTGCTGTAACAGTGTTTTCCTGAGCTGAAATCCTCCTCTGTGCAGGTCTGAAAAATGAAATTGAACCCTTAGGTTTAGCCTGTTTACTACAAAACACATCATGTAGCATTATTGTTTTTCTATTTTGTTTTTGTTGTTATTGTTTTTACAAAAGTTACATTACAAAGTTTATTAAATGTAGCGAAATGTTCATACGTTGGCCAGACTGTCCCACAGGTCTTGATTGCGTGCATTTCTGTAGCTGTATTTGCGGAGGTAATGCACTATCCCCCTCTGGAACACATCATCTGTTAGAAAGTGTCGTAGCATGTGCAGGATACATGCTCCCTGGTGATGGGAAGAGAAAGTCTTTTTACACACACAAAATTTAGCCATAAATGTGAAAAAAATATTTCTGTGATGATAAAAACATATAAATCAGTAATAGTTATGTTGTCAGATGTGTGTATTCATTGGGTGCTGTGTTCTCTAACATTTTCAAACATGAATGGGTCAATTGACAATAAATTGATAGTGGTTGCGATATTTGAAACTGAATTAGCAGGTAGTCATTTTACACAAAGCACAACACACATGTATGACTAAAATCATACTTTGTCATAGGAAACTGTGTCAAACATTTGTTTGATTTGAGTGGGATTATCAGCTGGACTGGATATTGGTCGAGAGGAATTCAATGAATCGTGACCAATTGCTGCAAAACAGGTATGCAGTAGATATTCCTCCTGTAAAAAATGTACACAGAACAGGTTGATCAATCTCCTCTACAAGACTTATCGTTAATCTATCAATATCAATCACAATGACAGATTAACCAAATCACATACCACTTTTAGTTCAGGGTAGGTAGCCTCAACTGAAATGTACTCCATGTATCTGGCAAAGCCCTCATTCAGCCAAATATCGTTCCACCACTCCATTGTCACCAGGTTACCAAACCACTGCAAACAGAACAGTTTGTGAATTTCAGCTCTCTACGTGACTGCTTATGTTGTGAAGTAATTTATGAGAATATGAATTACTCAAGCTAAACAAACACTTAGTACATATACACTGGTGTTGTCTGACCTGATGGGCAAGCTCATGGCCAATCACCATAGTGACCCACAATTTATCAGAAACAGAGGATGTAAGTGGATCAAACAGAAGGCTCGTCTCTCTGTAGGTGGTCAGACCCCAGTTTTCCATGGCACCGGACTGGAAGTCTGGGATAGCTATCAGGTCTGAGAGAGAAAACAAAAGATCAAGGGACAGATAGTGACAGGATGAAGACCCATGTGCTTGGTTACATAAAAAATGGAACAAGAAGTTTACCTTGTTTGGGTAGAGGATAGTGGATGTTGAAATACTGGTCATAGAAGTCAAGCATTTTGACAGCAGCTTCCAGGGCATAGTGGGTCTGATTCCACTTTTCAGGGGTGGCGTAGATGGATACCTATAGACATACCATAGTACAAAACATTTGTATTGTGTTCAAAGCTTAATATAAGGGAAAGATGGGGTATCTTCAGAGTGGCCCTACCTGCACCCCAGAAGATGTTGTTGCAGTAACAGATTTGAAATCACAGACAATAAAAGCTACAAGGTATGTGCTCATCTTCACACTTGTGCCAAAGCGGTCCTCCAGCAGACCATCATTTACTTCCACTGTCTTGAGCTGAAATACACAAAAACTGCAACGTGAACATTTTTTGTCACATTTGAACAAAGTAACCAAATATCATGTATACAACACTTACTATAGGCATGTTGGACAAAGAAATGTACTCTGGGCTCCTCCTGATCCGTACAGAGAAGTTGGCTTTGAAGTTTGGCTCATCGAAACAAGGGAATGCCATCCGAGCACTGGTGGGCTCAAAGTGAGTTGAAGCTAAAGTTCTAAAAAGAAATATAAGCAGATAATATGTACTATACAGACAGTAGAATATTGTATTATAGATGTACGTGTAGGATATTTTACCAAGCTTGCGGTGAAAAAATCTACATCTTTACCTGATCTCTCCTGCACTGGTTTTGTAGATGCTCTTATAGAAACCATAGAAGCCCTCTGCAAGTTCTGCCCCAAACTCAATATACAGAAAGTACTTCTGTCCACTGCTGAGCACCCAGGGTGAGAAAATGCCTATCTGCTCATGAGAGGGGTTATGAAGAACATGGAGAACCTAGAAGGAGAAGAAAAGTGAAGACGTTGAGGCCATTGCAGGTGATAATGATAAGATGTAATAATAAACACTCTTAATTCACAACTACCTGTTCAGACAGAAGACCGAGGTTCTGGTTCAGTATGGTGGCCTTTGTGATCTGCAGCCCTTTGCTGTGCAATACAACCCAATTTGTGTTGTTGCGGACATCAATCTGGATCTGGACTGAGCCAGTAAAACTGAGACTTGTGAGGTTTGGATGCACAAGGAGGCGATAGTGAAGAGGAATGATGTATCTAAAACAAAATTTTTTTAATACATGGCTTTAAAAAATTGAAGTCTTGTCAATTTTCTGAATACAGATGTAAAAAATGAACATAGCGAGTACCTCGGCAGACGAAGGCGACTCCAGGGGAAAGACAGATTGTCAGTCCCCAAAGGAGATTGTTCTCCTGTAGGATGAGGAGTGCCTGATGGCTGCGACACGGCTAGAGACACATGGAGTAGAGACAGCACTAACAACCTCACCAAAGCCATTGTAGAAGTAATGTCCTTGAACCACTCACAGAACAAAAAGCCACCCGTGCGGCAGGCTGACAACTAGCAATGAAATCGCTCAGTCACCTCTCAAACATGAGAAGTGACTACCTGTTGGGAGTGTTGAATGGCTGTTGAGGTGGTTTGTCCAGTTATCACACTGAATATAACCAGACCAAAAATGTCAGGCAAGTTCTCAGGACCTTTTTCATCAAACCTGAAAGACAACAGAGGTGAATTTAGGCCAGAAACCATATGTAGTTTAAAATATTAAATCAACACTGCTCTAGAAACTAGAAAACCAGTATCTTGCTTCCTTAATTCTGCCAACTTCCTGGTCATTGGTAGTGGTTTCAAAGGTTCCCACATTCACTGTAAACCTGCTCCTGGCAAACTATTATGAATGAATAGAACTTATTACTATTGTAACAAAGAGCAGTCCACATTCACTTTAAAATAACTCTAGCAGTCCATTAAATCATTCCATTATCCGCTCCTTCCTCATTCAGCATACATTTTCAGATATTGGTAGCAACTGGTATAAATGGATCATTTTGGGCCTTGTAAACGTGACATATGAATTCTCAGTTGAGAGGTTAATTCTGGCAAATTAAGCCAAGTTTACGATTTAGGCCACAGCACATTTCACCCTGACGTAGACTTTCCAGCAACTGAATGACATGACTTTCCATGCCGTCAAAATAAGACTAGGACACAGCTATAACTGTAAGGTGACAACAGCTGCAGAAGCATAGCTGCAGTTCAAATCAGGCTGCACAGGCAGCAGTTAAGTTATGGAAATAAGTGAATCTTATTATGTTTGTTACAACATCCTACAGGCAGCAGAAATCTGATTAACAGTCAAACAATGTTTAAACAGAAATGTCAAATAGCTTTACCTCGATTATTTCAACTGCATCATCCGGCCTGTCCTAACAGTTTCACTTTCTCTTTTAATTTCCCGCCCACTGCTGAGGCNTGTGTGTGTGTGTGTGTGTGTGTGTGTGTGTGTGTGTGTGTGTGTGTGTGTGTGTGTGCAGGTGTACCTATTAAAACTGTTGTCTATTGTTCTACTTATGTTGATATGATCAGTTTCTCACCTCAGATGTAACAGCCGTAGGCAGGTGTGTCTCCAGTTGTTCAAATAACTCTTCACTTTTTTCTGTCCACATTACATTCTGATCTTCTACTTCTTTATAATGTAGAGCAATCCTCATATGTGTAAGAGCTCACAATGCCCCCCCACCCCCTCCCCCCTTCTCTCTCTCTTTCTCTCTCTTTCTGCCAGTGCATGCATTTTGCAGTAGGTGGAGGAGGGTCCATTATTAGTATAAGGTCACAACAATGAGACATGTCAATCCCCCATAATGCAATGCTCTTGGCAAAGCCAAACAGCATGCTCCCATTTCACACACTCACATACACACACTTGCACATAGAGCAGTCATCACAGAACCACTCCAACTAACAGAAAGACATGACTGAATCACCCAGAAGTCTCTTTTACCTTCCTATCATCTGTTTATGGACAGGTAAGTGCGTTAGTTTTTGATTTATTTTTTTGGCATTTTTAGAGAGGACAGAAAACAAGGGGACAGAGAAGAGAATGACAATAATGAACTCACCTATTTAACCACCAATGTGCCCTGAACTTTTAATTTCTACAGTTTGATTGTGATTATGTGTGTATTTCAAATTAATGAGTTAGAAACTTTCATATCAATGAAAACGTTATATCTGAAATATCAACCTTTCAGAAGAACTTATGTTTTGTATCTAAATAATGGACACCATGGGTATTTGGTTTATTCAGTACCTGAAATCCAAGTAAAATCATATCAATGTCTTTTGTATTGCTCAAAAATAAAATAAAAAATGTCTGAAACAGCTTAGAAATCTGATAATATATACTATACTACAGCGTGTGTCCTAATTTAGCATATAGAGGAGTATTGACTCTTATAGTAGTGGCAACACTAAAATCTTTTTATGAAATTTGGTTAAATGGTAAGCAGTATCCATGACTGTCACTGATGTTAAAACTTATCTGCAATTATATCAGGTAATGAATTTAAATGCATGAAGGATTTCATTCTAAAGTATGTATTCATCTTGATGTCAGTGTTTGAGATTTTTCTCTCAAGTATATCATTGTTCTAAAATGCCTCATATCTACAACACTATAACACAGTGTAAGTGCTGTAGTTGCTCCCCTCATACTGTCCTCCCTCCAACTCAGGAGGAGTAGAGGGCAATGTGCTGGCATCGCTGGCCCCTCCAGTTCACCTGTCAGGGGAAAGGCTGGGCTTCACACTATTGGTCTGTATGGTGAGTGACTTCAGGAGAGGGCACCTGGAGATCAGCTGGAGGTCGCCATCAGAAGGCCAGATGTCCAGCTCATTGTACAGTATTGCTGTAAACAGGAAGCATCGTGACCACAGTGCTGTGGCGATAATTACAGTGGCAACCAGTGACTGGCCATCCTACAGCTGCTCTGCAAGTCATCGACGTCGACGACGCCCCAGAGTCACCAGGAAACATCACACTACCACCTCACGTAGGACAACAGTTTCTCAGACTAAATGTGTTGGTAATTTTAAAGCTTGAATTATCTTATATTTTGATTAAACCTTTAACACTTTTTTCAGGTGATCAAGACAAGATCTGCTATGAAGATGATGTGTCAAAAGGTAAAATCTAATTGTTTTTTTTTAACTATTAAAATATTTCCTGTGACCATACAGATGTGGTCCTTTATGCTGTTCTGTGTGGTTTAATCTTCAGATATTGCTGTGTGGACAAACACAGTGACTGTTCTGGCTATGAGGCTGCTTTTCATAAAGAGCCTCGTCTTTAACACTCTGATGACCATTTACGCTGTTATAAAGTGGTAAGAAAATGAGTCTGTGATATTTAATTGGTTTACAGGGCCATCAGTGTAACATTAACTGCACAGATATAGAGTAGATGTATGTAGGTGACTTTAGTTTCACACTTTTTTCAGTAGGCTATATCTTGTGGAAAATCATCTTATTTAACTTGATTGAATGTTATCATTTCATAAATATTAATGGTGTATTTGACCTTGCAGATGATGAGAAATAAAGTGCTGTGTGTGACCTTCAAAAGAATTTTAAGCAAAAAGAGGAATATGCTTCTACTCTGAGCACTACACCGTGAAGACTTCTACACGTGAAGATGATGAGTATGACCCAACCATTGTTGGCTTCATGAAAACGGTCTTAAACTAAAGTGTCTCAATTCAGTGGGAAATTATCCACTTTTAGGATCACAGGAGAGACAGATCTTAACTTTTAGTGCACCTGTTTTGGCCTTTGTCATTGAAATTCCAGGTGTTGTGAACTGTGGCAGTTGGAAACAGGTTGTGTTTATGAGGTCAAACCTGGTATCTGATCAAAAAACTAACCTCAGTGAGTTAGTGAACACTAACCCATCTGTGTGTGTGTGTTAGCGAGAGTCAATTACATACAGTTTCTCTTCTGTTCACTTACCTATTATTATTTTTTGTGTTTTTTCTTTTCTTTTTCATACACTTGTGTTCCTTTTTTTCTTTGTAAAGCTTTGGCAACACTGTATTTAAACAGTCATGCAGAGAGAGAGAGAGAGAGACTGCCGAGAGAGAGAGAGAGAGAGACTGCCGAGAGAGAGAGAGAGAGAGGAGAGAGAGAGAGAGAGAGAGAGAGCTCTTATTCAGGTATAATTTTAAACTTCTTGAATAACAAAAAAAGTTTTGTCCATGGTTTTTAAAAGTTTACAAATAGCTGTACATTATTTCATACCTGTTTTTGTTGTTTCTTTTTTCCTGTTAAAAATATGATCAATAAACAGGAAGTAAGCTTGTTTTGACTTTATTGTTTTTAAAATAAAACACTTGAACAGTTTTTTCCTCCATGTTTTTAAGCGCCTTGAATAACACACTGACATAGCAACAGAGCACCACTAGGTGGCAGTACAATCACATCTGACATTTTTTAAATTATTATCCAACAGCAAGAATATGGAGCTCAACTTCCTCTATAGGACTCTACGTTCATAAATAAGTTAAGTATTTCAACATTGACCAGTCACTCTTCACCAAACTGACACTCTCACATAAGAGATCACAATGCCAAAACTGAGAGTTTATGGCTAACTGAATGGGGCATAATCATACAGACCGTTGTATATTATAAAGGCTCATGGTCAAGAATTAACACATTTCCATCAGGTATAAAAAAAAAAAGAAAAAAAAAAAGCACAAATTTCCCGCAATACCTTGCTGAAATATGTGACAGCAGATGCTGTGGGGAAACTTTTTCAGTGAATTGCAGTGTTTTGTCTACTCTCCAGTATCTTACACATATCCCAGTAAGGAGCAGCTAATCAATTCTGGCAATAGGAGCAAAACAGTCTACAGTAGCAGGTTTACAAACAGAGGAAAAGGAGGGGAAGGTGCTGGTTTGGTGATAACTTAAGATTTCCTTTGTACATGAAAACCATTGTGCCCCTCTTACAAGGCTTCCATGATCTGTCTTTGGCTCAAATGAACACAACAAAGAATACAGTGAGCAACAAACATGAGCCCATGTGGTCACAGCCTCTTTGCAATAAGGTGGGAATGCCTCTAATAAGATTCTTAGAGGAAATGAAAACACATCCAAGCATGGCACCAATTGTTTAAAACAAAACAAAACAAAACAAAAACACACACACACACACACTCTCTCTGAAATCAGGACTGAGGAAAAACAACAACAACAACAACAACAAAATAGTACTGATGGCATTTTCTGTGTCAATATTAATAATACATTCAAAAGAGAACAACTCACATTAACTGACTCAAAATGAGACGCATATCAGCTACTGGAAGAATGATGAAAAAAAAATGGCAGCTCCTTGTATTCTACAGATATTAACTTTGACAGGAACCAGAACCAACTTCTTAGATATCTTCAAAACGTGTGCCACTGGATTTTGGTGGAGGACATTTTGTGTGAGGAAGAAACACTGATGTGGATTTGTACAAAACAAAACAAAAAATCAAAATAAAGTGCTTCTGTTAAAACAAACATCCTCTGTCTGAGGTATTAAAGAAAAATCACATCAAATGGCACAATAAAACAAACCCTACGCCATTACACTGTGCACTGAAGACAAAACAAACTATTTACAGACTTGAGTGTATATTCATATTGTGTGATACACACTCAATTCACCCATATAGGAGCCTTTATGGCATCCTATCCAAAGATGAATCATCACATCTCCTGTGTTATTCCCCAGATGGCTGATTCTGCTGGGTTGACCTCTGCAGTGAGATGCTGTGCTGTTGTCAGTCTCTCTTGTGCCCGCTAGGAGGTGTGCCACTTATCCTAAAAAAAGACTTCTAGTTCCCAGTAACTGTCCAGCCTGCAGTTTCCTCTCTGCAGGAGAAAGCAACCAATGCTCAGTTTCAGTGCTCAGCAAAAAAAAAAAAAAAAACCTCCTAAAACTCTCTTTCTAGTGCACACACATACACAAGCCCACAGGAATTCAGGTACAAAGATGTCCACTCCTACATGAATCCCATGCTTAGTGCACACAACAGGAGCACAGTGAGGTGTTTGATATGTTGAGAATCAAGGTGTATGGTGGAGGTGGCAGAGCCACGGGGGTAGATCCTCCATCTGTCCTGGTGTGGGTGAAGACTCTCCATGTCCTTCTGGGCACTGTATGCCGCCACTGTGAAGTTAGCATCTCCGGTGGTCAGGAGATCAAACACACATGAGTGGAAGTAAATGTCCTGCACCTCCAGCTGCTCCCGACAGCGCTCCTTTGCCCCTTCCACACCAAAAACCTGTGGGGCACCATAGGGCGATGATTGTGTCTGTGAGGAGTAGTTGGGCTGACGAAGCTGCTGAACCTGTAGGCCGAGCGCAGGTGGGGAAAGGGGGAGGGGCAAATGTCCTCCCTGGTCGATGCGTTCACTGCTGGGGCAGCCGTTGAGACAGAGCTGCAGGTCCTGAGTGGCATCGTAGGCCTGAGCCAGCTCCTCAGGGATCCGTACTGCTAGGGTCAAGTAGTGACCCAGCTGGCGGACAATCACTGTTACGCCAATGTAGCCAGCATGCAGCTCCACATGACGCCCCGGGCTGCGCTCAGAGATCCACAGAGCCCGCACCTTCCCAGTTGCACCGTCTGCACCAGCAGAAGCATGAATTGGATCTCCACTGCTCACCGTACCATCATCAAAGGCAGCAGGGAGGTTGTCTGTGACAGCTTGATAGACCCTCTGGTCTGTGCAACCCTCATAGGGCTTGAAGATAATAGTGATCTGAATTGCAGAAAGAGACAACATCAGATAAGTTGTAGTTGAAAGCATATTAAAGATACTAAACAAATACAGCTTTCATTAAGGAGATAAATCAAGTCAAAATTATAAGTTGATTAATCAATTAGTCAACCAACAGAAAATTAGTAAGCAAATAATTCGATTTACTATTTAAATTCCATTCTAGAAGAAAGAAATCATGACTATTTGCTGTTTTTTTCTCGTGTCCTGTCTTTTGGAGTTTGGACTATTGAGGTTTGTGCAAACCTCACAATTTGACACCTTTACCTTAGTCTCTGGGACACAGTGGTGCACAGTTCACTATTCTGACTTTAATAAATGAATTGAGAAAAAAATAATCAGATTAATGGATAATATAATTATCAATGGCTGGAGCTCTACAGATAAGCTAAAAGGTTTCTCTCACACGCACGAGCACAAATATTAATATTCACCCATTACACAGGTTATTGACTCTAATCATACTATGTGTGAAAAATGACTAAATGGCTTTTTAACAAGTAGTAATTTGACACAGCTATGCAAACATGCTGACACACACACACACACACACACACACACACACACACACACACACACACACACACACACACACACACACACACACACACACACACACACACACAAAACACACAGAGCTCCAGTGGTGAGTGGAAGCAGTGGTGGATACAGGGTGTGGTGTGAGCATTACGGTTAGCACTAGCATCATAGTTCCGGTGAATGGCTGCTTTGTTCACATGACAGCCATGAGGAATGAGGCCTGGTAGGCTATTAATCCTGGAGGGCTGTAAATGTGTGTGTGTGTGTGTGTGTGTGTGTGTGTGTGTGTGTGTGTGTGTGTGTGTGTGTGTGTGTGTGTGTGTGTGTGTGTGTGTGTGTGTGTGTGTGTAGTGGTGTGGGGGGGTTGCGTGTGTTCCTAATAATCGTGACTAATAACTTGCCCCACCTCTAACACAAGGTCAAACCTTCAGCTCCACTGTGCAGCACCCATACTATTTGCTTAATGTATGTGTGTGTATCAGTCCATGTGTGCATGACTAAGTGTTTGCATGGGTGTGTATGTGTTTTAATAATTAAAGCTATCGACTAAGCTTGAGAGGACAGATCTTCGGGGGAAACATCAACATAGCTTCTTTAACATTACAAAGATCACCTTGTGTAGCTCATTATCCATTTGGTGGTGTGTGTATGTCTTAGTGCATGTGTTCAGTTTTTGTTGTACAGGGCTAAGGACCTGTAACACATATAGTGCTTTAAACTGGTTACTGCTGAGTGCAAGGAGTGTCACTTAAGTACCACAAGGAGCGACACACACACACACACACACAAATACTTGTGAACACACACATAAGTAAACAGTGGATCCTTTCACACATCTCATTCCATGTTATTAGAGGTCAGGCTATATGCAGCCATTAACCAAGTTACATTTCCAACACTGCTTGAGTCACAAGAGACAGTCACAAGATCAGCCTGTTTGGCTCACACCTGTGAGTGTGAGGGAATGAGACACAGAAAGTAAAAGAAATTGAGAAAAAAAAGTAGAGCAGGGAGAGCAGGGGTTTGTTCCAGCCTCACAGTGATAAGATTTCTTCTTCTGAGGCACAGAAAAGCAACTTAGAACTCATTATAGAGAATGCTTCTCTCTCTAACACACACACACACACACACACACACACACACACACACACACACACACACACACACACACACACACACACAGAAATAAACTAGATTACACCAGCTGATCTTACTTAGGAAACTCTTATAAGCTTAATAACAGCAAAATTACACCCCAAAAAGCCAATTTCTCTCTGCCTCCCCCTTTAAAACAGCTTTCTCCTCACCTTGTTGGTCGCTGTGGCACTGGAGCCCGTCACCACTGGAACATTAGTGACCTGCACCGACAGATAGTTATTATCAATAAGAGGCCAAGCCCCTTCCACCTTACAAGTCTGGAAGCTGTCCTTAAACGTCCTCAGATGGGGGTCTCCGAACAGCCCACAGAACAGGTACCCAGGCCGTGAGTGGCTGTGGCTGTGAGCATGAGAGTGTGAGTGTGCATGAGCATGGGAGTGTGTGTGGGCATGCTGGGTGCGACTGTGGTAGTTGCAGGGCTCGGGCTGGACTTCAGGGTGTGTGGATGAAGTGGGCCCGTCTCTGGAACAGTTCCTCTGGCTCATGAGGTCTGATATGCCCAGCACAGCAGAGTGGAAGACCAGGTTCCCCCGGCAGGACTTGGCTGTCCTCTGCGTGCAGGCTGAGTACGCCCGCAAAGCCTTGCAAAATTCAGTGTGAAAGCCATCCACGGCTGGCGTGAGGTGGGAGGTCAAGGAGACGAAGTCGGTCGTGCACTTCTGTATACGGCACTGAGGAGTGGCTACCTGGCACTGACCTAGGGACAAGGAGAAAAAAAGTCGTCATTAAAGCAATAGAACCAGTTCAAACTGCCTGAGAGATTATCACACAAGTCTGTTGGCTCTAACTAGAAAAGGAAAAGTTTATGTGCACTCCAAAAACATCTAAGAGGACTAGGCAACGCTTTGATTTCAAGCATACAATGTTACCAGCCTGTTGCAATCAAACCTAATAAAACTGGAAAAAGAAGCTGCCGCTAGTTGAAAGTTTCAGTCAATCAGCGGTGCTGCTCTTGCAAGTGTAAAGACCTGGAATGTAATAAACCAAAGAGCAAGCAGAGAGAAAAGATAAAGAGCATTTTCCCACAAGGAGTGAGATAATACTGCCTATAGCCTAGGAGAAAAGACAAAGACTACAAATTCCTAACACATCTGGTATTAAACACAGAGAGTGCTAGACATTGCAAGGTGCATTATACCAGAAAATGCACACCACAAATGTACCTTTATTAAATATGGCTTTGAATTAATGTTTTATGACACTTTAATGCTTGTTTACTACTTCAACCATGAGCTTCAGAGCAGGCTGTAAGGAAATCTATCAAGGAGACTGATTATTCAGTCGCTGCAGTCCCCTCCCAGTAGAAGCACATTTCTTGGTCTGAAATGTTCCCTAATGTTTTATCTATTGCTACATTTCTGAATGTAGCAAGGGTCAAATCAGCCTTTTATATCATAGATCATCAGAGAGAGAGAGAGAGAGAGAGANAGAGAGAGAGAGAGAGAGAGAGAGAGAGAGAGAGAGAGAGAGAGAGAGAGAGAGAGATTAGAGACCAGACCTAATGCATCAGTCACAGCGTGCTCCTATTAGATTAGGCCAGAGAGAGGCTGTACAGTGTATGGGCAGCTGCACGCACACACAAATGCACACATAAACAGACAGACACACACACACACACACACACACACACACACACAAATAGCTTTCTTAGAAAGAATGCTAGTTTTGCTTCTGTTCAACACACACAATCCGTGATCTTCAGATGGTGGTATGATCTCCTAATGGCCAAGCAAAATCAGTCTCTACATGGTCTTAACTGAAATCAACAGATTCTCTTAATGTCACACCATCATTTAACAACCATACCATACCGCTAATACATAAACACATACACAAGCAAACAGCACATTCCAGTTCTTCTGTTGCACATGTATTTGATTTGGGGGCATGAAGGAATGGGGCTCCACCATTTGGGGGCAGTAGTGGTCTTAGTTTAGAAATCAGGGTGCAGGTACGGACCCCCACTCACACCAGGCTTCAGAATCTTTCTCCTGCCTGTTAAATACTGACACCAACCCACAGACGCACACACCCAGACACACATACACACACACACAGACTGCGTGCCATGCCAACCACCACTGTACAGACCATCTGAGCACTGAGGATGCATTGTCTCTTTGACTGGTGCACCAACAGCCTACCTTCTTTCCCTATCTGCAGGCAGTACCTAAATACCGCTCCCAATCTAATCAGAGTGGGTTTATTCTCCTTCGGAAGGTATCAGAATCATGAGCTGCTCTAAAACACACAAAAGCACTCATTCACCAACATTTCCCAGCAGGGTGACGCTGACCCCCAAATGAAGGACTTGGGTTCAAAACCAGTGGCTTATATAAAGGTTAAAACCTCTCTGATGACAAGCATCTGCTGAAGTTTCACTGAGCAAGACACTGAATCCAAGCAACAGCTCTCATTATGCTGCTCCTGCACACTTTCCTCCCTCTCATCCAAAAAGAGGAATTCTATGATGATTAATCTTCCAAATCAATATTAAAAAACTTTTTTTTGTTCTTCAAAGCTTCCAATGATCTCCTTACAGTGCAAATATCCTCTTAAGCACCTTCTCTGTGCACACACAGCCCTACTTTGAAAAATATAATTTAATCTATGCATATACATAAGCAATTTGTGGTAAGACAAATCAAGGTGATGAATACTAAATTGACTTGAAAATATTATTAAGAAGGGGATAAACTCTTTGTGGGAAGAACTAATGCATGAGGGTCATTCAACACATCCATAGCCTGGTTTGCTTCACCCCCTGGGGTAAGTATCTAATATAGAAACAATAAAACAGTCACAACACTGCTTCCATCTCCTACCACAATATTAACCTCTTTTTTCATTCCATCTCCCTCCCCCAGCTTCCTTCATCAGCTCATACTGTCGATCTCATCCCTTCTTTGCTCTCGAGTCCCATGTGTTGTTCTTTTTCTCCACCTCAGATCATTTGCCTTCATCAGCACAGTTTTCAGCCTTCAGCTAACTCTCTTCTCAGCCTGATTCCCTGGACAGGCTTTCAACCCTTTGGTCATCTCCCCTCCTGTATTCTCCTTGCATGATGCTCCTGAGGCATTTGATCAGACAAAGGTCAAACGATCCACAACCTGGACCTCTCCAGTTTGGTCTGCCAGCCAGCAGCCTCTAACTCCCTCTGATCTTCTGAGATCAGAAAAGGATCTACTGGATCATCTCTCAACCAAGGGAATGGCTTGTGAAGTGCTTATTGATCACATTGTTGTGCACTCTCTCACATGCTGAGCTCAAATCACACAAAAAGCCCTCCAAGCACAGAGATATAAAGCTTTACAGGAGCTTACTACAGCACACAGCTTCTGTTTCTGTCATTGTGAATGATTCAGACATTCCTGCTTCCCCATCTAAACAGACACATGGAGCAGATGATGAAAAAGGTCTAAAATATTCTGAAAAGTAAAATTCTTATAACAAATAAAAGATATTTACTTGACCAGACTAAATAATAGACTTTGTTTCCAGGTGGCGCACGTATAACAGAAGGTGCCAAGATCTTTAACGTAAACTGGGTCTCACCAGGCTGCATGCAGAGACGGTTTTGTCCCGCTGCCTGAACCGTGTTAAACTAATTACTGGAGGTGTGACTGCTCAACAGACACTCACCACAACAGTTGACCCCCTGCACATGCATAAAACACACTGACTCAATACCCCCCAAGAAAAGAGGTCATCCTGCTTTTTGAGCCAAATGAAAAATGCATCTGTGTCAAATGTAACCAAGTGAATTTTAAACAAACCAAATCAGAGGTAAGTAAATCATAATCTCAGTACAGCCACAGCAAAGTAGTCTATCCAGAAGTCAGTTATGTTTTAGGGCCAGTAATTTTTAACAACACCTTATTAACCTTTGGCTTCCAGTGAACAGACTTCTTTTGTTTAATGCTTTGTTTATGTTTCTGTTCAGATTGTGTCTAAATTTCTGTTCTTGGTGATCCTAAGAAAACAAACAACCACTAATATTAAGAAATTTTTAGATTTTCAGAGAATTGCTATTTTATGCTTTTCTCTTTAAAGTGCCTTAGCCTGAGGGGATCAATTTAATACTGTTCACTATTATTTTGCATCATGAACATAATAAGCTGTAGATCAGATTTACAACACATTAAATCTCTGATCCTAACTTGTTATGGGAGGATTTACACTCAGAGATTCTTTTTTGCTGATATTAATAAAAGCTGCAGTCTGTATGCACAGAGGTAGTCACTTTCTCTTCCTTCCCCTCCTCCATGAGCCATTAAGGGGCAGACAGGAGAATGACGGCCCAGGAGAGGAGGAGAAACTCGATCCTTGCTCAGACTGCTGCACTGCCGCTGGAGAGAGAGCCATTGTCAGGCAGCACTGGGCCCAACACAAAGATTAACTACACAATGATTGCCTACACTTAATAACTGATGGAGTGTGGCTGATCACTTCCATATGCAACAGACTGACAGACTATATAATTGTAGTTACTTTAGATGTTGTGCAGCGCTCAAAAATTGGAGTGAAATGTGCTAACAAAGTGATTAAAAATACGAATTAGTTGTGGTTATGTCCAAGAAGCACGCAAGTCGTTGCAGCGATTACGAGCAGTTACTT
>JANJYP010093221.1:0-25258 GCA_024605115.1 Rastrelliger brachysoma | reverse complement strand
CAGGGTGTATGCGGTTTGGTCAACAGAGCTGCTGACCACAGGCACAACAGATTTCAGCCACATAGGGCAGAAAAACACTTAAACTTTTTCAAGTCTCATACAAGGCTGCAGGCCTATAGTGTGGTCATATTTATTGTGTAACAAATAGTTTAATTGCTTAGGACAATTTAGTGAGGAAGAGAGATACACTGCAGTGACTGATACTATGACATAACTGTAGCCTGCTGTAAATGACTTCCCTGACTAACATGTGGATGCTACTGCAAATGGGAAATGAACTAGTGTACATAAATACATTTTTTCTTGAGCATAAAAAATGATAACACCACTAGTTGGCCACATTCTAAACCTCTGAAAAAAACAATAGTTGCAGTTGAGGTTTTTCTTATACCCATTTTACACCAAAATTAGCATGTACATGCAGCTTTTTAACATGAGTAAACTGCTATAAATGGGCTTCACTCAACTGAGCATCTTGTTAGCACAGCCATGCTGTTCTATGTGTAACCCAAAGACTACATAAAAAATAAGGTGTAGCTCTTTATCTCTAAGCTCTATATTCATGAAGCTTGACTTGAGGGACAAATGAGGAAAGAAACACAAAAAGGTTTTTCGCAAACGATGATGGAATTGAAGAGAAGAAAATTAGAAAAGTCAAAAGGAAGAACGATGGGTTGGTGTGAGAAAGTTCATGGTCAGAAAAGTGAAAATTAGGAATAAGATTGATTTATTTTCTATTCAGTTACTTTAGTAAATCTCTTGGAATCTTAAAAACCTACAATCCTTGCTCATAAAAGTATAGTGAGGGACAGATTGCCTTTTAGCTCTAGACCAGGGGAAAAGAGCCCATGTTAGCCTGCATTTGCACCACTGAGGTGTTCGACAACACAACACTGATTTCCTCGGAGCAGAGGAGGGTGCAGCTCTGTTGCTGATTGCACTGTGGCCTGCTGGCAAGGGTCAAGAAAAACAAGAATTTCCTAAGGGGTCCATTGAAAAAGTGAGACATATTCATTGTAGTAGTAAAAGAAGTTGTAGCAATATTAGCAGTGCTGTTGGCTGCGTAGATGAGTGAAAGGATGAGGTGGTTAGTCAGGGCAGATCCTCATTATTTCTCCTCTCGCCTCCAATCCCTTGTTATCCCAACACTCATCACTCATCCATCACCCTGGGGAAAAAAAGGAATATTTTTCACATTTGCTTAATTCCCCTAACGTGCTTCCCGGAGACCCTTAAGGCAGTTTTTCTTTTTTTGTTGTTGCTTTAAAATGTGGTCCTGTGGTCCTCTATCAGGGGAAAGAGTGTGGTATAAATATTGCTAGGCTGAGAGGGGGCTTGATTCCCACTGGGGCCAACCATTGTAAAATTGTAAAAGAAATCTTGTTAAAAGGCACATTGAACAAGGACATATAGCAAGCTGTTAGTGTGAACTGTTTACAGCATGTTAAAGTTTGTTACTGCAGGAAGGCAAGAGTTTTTTTTATAAGTGCATAAGTCTGAAACATTGATTGTATTATGTAGTTTCTTTGTCTAAAGTGTATAGCTTCATTAGATTTTCTCATGAAACAGAGCATTTTAGAACTGTAGTTGTTTATGTATTTTGTTGTGTGTTCTCATAGGTTTGCCACTTATCTAAATAGATGCCTCGACTATACGAGTTGGTGTCCACTTGATTTNTGTGTGTTCTCATAGGTTTGCCACTTATCTAAATAGATGCCTTGACTATACGAGTTGGTGTCCACTTGATTCAGATTAAAGAAATTAAGAAATTTACATTAGGTAAATAACATACAAGTGTAAAAAGAAAGTCTACAGATTGTGAAGGGACACAGTTTTTTTTTTTTTATTATAAAACACATTCAATGAATCAGACATAAATTCTGTTTCTGTTCTTCTCTGTTTGTGGCAACTGTCAGTTAACAATGTACCTACCAGATGCACAGAATGACATGTTACACAGCGGCATCAACAACATTAACCATACCATCAACAAAGTACTATAATGTGTTATAAACCATAATCACAGCTGAGGTATGAGGTTTTCCTCTATCAGCAACTGTATAATAATTACCGGTGTTACATCTCAAAACAGGAGCACTAAATGCTGCAATTATAGGGAACATCTGTTGGCTAAACCATTTACAGAGCACTAGTAGAGGTTTGAGATGTTGCCAGAACTATAAAAATGTTGTCAAACACCTGCTGAATGACTTGCGTGTGTAACTTGCTGCATTCTTTTCTTCAATGCTCATAATTAGTCTACATATCAGCCTTTGGGACAGATATAACAGTGCATGTCCTAACGACTACTTTACAACATCACTGGCCAATCATCAGTCCTGGATGCTAGTACAGTTGCCCATTGTGGAGACTAGTAGGAGCTGCTAGTGCAATAAGAGTCCATCAAAATAAAAATATACTGTATGTATATATGAACAAGATACTGGAAGAAAATGGATTGTGGATAGCTACTGGTATTGAATATAATTGAGTTCTGTGTCTTATTTTAACACTTAGAAAGTAAACCTTAAGTCTGAAATCTTTCCAGGCCAGATGCTAACTATGAGTAGGATTTGGCAGAAGTGTCCCTTATTCACACATGGATGATCAATTGAAATCACCATCAATTTTATTAGTTTTATCCAATGAGTAAACTGAATATAGTCACTTTACATACTGCATATACTCCCATGTGCCGGCCTATGGATACTAAGTTGACCAACATACTGACAAACTGATGATAAAGTGAGGCTGCCTGCGAAATGAACATGATGTCCTAAAATGCAAATGTGATGCCTGCAAGAAATGTTAGATACTCTACATTCTGACACCATGTGATTATGTAAATCACTTGTGTGAATTTTTTTTCACCTCACCATTTCAGTGGCAGACCTGTCTCTTATGGAATATACTATATCTCTTTCATGCATACCTCAATATTTAATCCATAAAGGAAATCTAATCTAATAAATGTGGGGAAAAAAACACCAAAACTGAANTTTTTTCACCTCACCATTTCAGTGGCAGACCTGTCTCTTATGCAATATACTATATCTCTTTCATGCATACCTCAACATTTAATCCATAAAGGAAATCTAATCTAATAAATGTAGGGAAAAAAACACCAAAACTGACGGTCGAAGTGACAGATTCATTCTTCACCTTATTTCTGTCCACAGCATGAAAACTACATCTCAGAGTTTGTGCTCATTTCCCAACATTTTTTACGAGTGTGTTGAAGCAGCAGACTGGAGGTCTTGTTTTTCAAGCAGAGCCTTTTCCCTCTGAGGTTCTTGTGCTGGATGCAGCTTTGTGTCACAGTCACAGTCAATACACACTGCTCTCCATCTCCATCATCACAGCTCAACAGGGACTCGGAAAGAAGACGAGAAGAGAGAGCTATACACTGTGTGCGCATGTGTATGTTTGTGTGGCATATGTATGAATCTTGCTTCCTTTGTACAACGTTGTGTGTGTGTGTGTGTGTGTGTGTGTGTGTGTGTGTGTGTGTGTGTGTGTGTGTGTGTGTGTGTGTGTGTGTGTGTGTGTGTGTGTGTGTCAGAAGGAGGGATAAGTCTCCCAACCCTCTGCGGTATTCTCCTCCTCTCTAACCGTCATCCCTCTGTCTGCTATCTGTCCAAGCTTAAAGCGCCAGTTGTTTTCTAAGGGGCCTCTGGGAGAAAAAGAAACAACTGGGCGATTACACTTTTCTTTTATCCTCACAAAGATGTTCTGCTCCTCCCTGTCTTGCTTTTCTTCCAGGAGGTCTTTGCTGTGAGGCTTTTCCCTTTCTGCCTTTAGGAGATTTTATTTATCCCTGTGTTGCCTCTATTTTGCTCTTCCTCTCTCTCTCTCGCTCAGTCAACTGATGATGTTGACTTTGCTTCTCTGTGCCTCTCAGTAAAGAGACTCTTTTTTCTTCCTTTCTTCAGTCGTCATCTCTGACTACTACTACTGTATTTCTATTTTTTTCCAAGACAAATGAAAATATTCAAATTTGTTTCTCAGAGATTCTGTCTGTTAGGCTGCCTTGTCTTACTTGGCACTCTGAAACCAGCTGGAGATTGAAAATGGCTTTCTGTAGGAATCAAAGAGGATATTACACTGTTTGTCTAACTGGCCAGCAACAGAGATCCAGCAAAACTGAAATGAGCTTTTCAAATGTTCTAGAATCAGCAGTTTTGTTTCATTCATGTCAGTTTATGCTGAGCAGTGTGGTCTCATGTTTGTATACAGTCATGATACCATTGCTACATAATTTAGCGAGAATGTTCAGTTACACATGCATTTGTATGTGCAATCATATGTATTAATTCCATTGAGAGAATATGTTTGTACAACTGAGTACCAGCATAGAATATGCATGTGTTGTTTCTTGTCCCTACTGCTCTTGCTCACTGTTGCCTATCTGTCAAGTTTAATGTGCTCTCTTTCTCTCACTGTCTCTCTGACATACACACAAACACGCATACGCACACACACACACACACACACACACACACACACACACACACACACACACACACACACACACACAAAACACATTTTCATGATTAAACAACAGTAAGTATTACTACTATTATCTAACAGCTGTGAAAACATCACACTCACAGTTGTAAACAGTAAGCAAACAGTGGTCATGTCACTATATAGTGTTTTATAGTAACAAAACACATCATATGATCAAGTCAACTTATACTGATGTTATCTTAACTCATCAGGTTATGATTACAACAAGCGCCAGATGGCAAAAACCTAACCATAGTTTATTTTTGCCATCTTGAATTTTACTCCTATACTGTCATTTTCCTTGTGAGGCTACACATATACAGTACATATCTACTTTCCGTTTAGCATTCTTGTTCTCTCCCAGATTTACTCTGGTCATTACTATTCTACTCAGATATTCCAACTGACAGTCTGCTCCGTTTTACATTTGCCTCAGATCATTCTGATTATGAATAAACAACACAGTCAATCACAGCGCATCCATTTACATCAGAGTTTAATGCCACACAAACACACACGCACGCACACACACACACACACATACACACACACACACACACACACACACACACACACACACACACACACACACACACACACACACACACACAGACACACACACTCAAGGCTACCCTACCCCTCCCCTACATGATGTTTAGGTCACACATGAATACAAACATATTTACTCAAGGGAAAGAGACACAGTAGTATTAGACTGATTATGATTTTCACACCTGATTTGCAGGCTAATCTGTAGATTTTTGTGACGCAACTCCCCTCATAAGCACATTCGTCAGCTTATTTATGATATACAGCATGGTACCTCCTAGTTAAAAGCTTCCTAAAAGAGATCCAACACCCAAAAGGGGTCTAAGCCATATGATCTTTTTATAATGAACTAAAGCAAACAGTTCACTCCACCAACAGATAACCAACTGCATCTACATCTGAGTTAAACACAGTCAGAAGCAGTGATTGTGGTGCAATCATGGAAATGATGAATGTACTGCATAGTAAATAAAAACCCAAACTTGCTACCTGTTCTTTTTAAGGGTAAGGTTCACAATCTGTCATAAAATAATACTCTGGTGCTTCTTCTTGCTGTAATCATCCCTCATGTTCATACTGACCAATATAAGACGCTTTCATAGTGTAGTTTTAATTTAAGTAATGTGGGCCAAAATCTACAACCCTCTTTTTCATGCAAACATGTAAAAGTTTATTTGGAATTAATATGAGGCTTGGGCCAAGTCAATATATTTTAAAGTTAGTCGTTTTAGTGTTGAAGTCCCCTCTTTTAGCAATAATACTTTCACTGCAGCTCAACAGGGAATCACTGTCAGAGGAAACGCAAAGAAGGAATATAATGCAAAAATTCAATTAATTCACTAATTAATTAAATCACTCTATTAATTCAAACTTCTGAAGCCTCAAATAAAATTCAGATTCACTTTTAATAAGTGCATTTTACACAAATTGGATTGGATTTTGGCCAGTATGATTTACTTTAGACGAGGAACGAATACAGTAAGCAAAACCTGTTTCAGTGTTTAAGATAAGGTAGACTTCAAAAAAATTGTGGGGCTATCACAGATTTTTACTTATTATTTTACAACTGAAAACACAAGAAAGTTTGAATATAAATAATTACAATTTCTTTTATATAGTGCTTTCTAAACAACAACACTGAATAAAACAGTAAACAATATGGGAATGTAGAAAAGTGAGACCACAATGATGTGATTGATGTGAATTAATAGCAACAATTTAAAAAAGGCCATTCAGTGAAAGTGAGTTTTAAGAGGAAAAATGAGAAGAAAGTGTGAAGTGCCGTGACTAGGTAAAAGAGTACTATTTTATAATCCAGTTTCCTTATGCAGAGCCGCAGCACAGTTTAAGTTAGTCTTGCTCTTAGAAAGTTCACTCACTTCCACCTCTAGGCAGACTGCAGAGAGGGAAACGTCAGTGTTGTAAACTTCATCAGCCCTTCAAATGTAACTTTATCAGTTTTTTTGCATCTTCACCTTAAATTGTAATATAAATGAACTTTGTAATTTCGGTGGTGGTACAGTCAGGATTTCTTTTGTTTTTTTGTTTTTTTTTTCGGGGGGGGGGTTACCTAGCAACAGTGTATGTCTTTATTCAGTCAATCTAAAAACACAAGTCTGTCAAATAAGATATGCCAAGGTGTAATCTCAGTAGTTTTCATTTATACTCAGGTCAATTTGAATGATAACATTCTGTACATTTTTCTCTGCCTCTCTTGTTAATTCTTATGCTTTTCTGGGTTGCCGGTGTCAGTGGTGGACAAATCATGAGGAAGAAGTGCATATTATTACCACTTTATCATATTATTAGCTCAAAATACAATTGAATGGGGTGCTTTCAGTAGAGAAGAAAAGGCAGAATAGTGTAACTGCAGCTTTGCCAGTGGTGATCCTCTGACACAGCACCTGAAGCGGATCAGATCAGCTCAGACCTTTAAAGCCAGCAGTGTCACCAGCAAGAAGGAACAACCAACCGACCGTCTCACAGTGTGTAGTTGAAGCTGTCCCGTGAAGTGTCATATTGTGCACCAGTGAACTTTACCATTCAGCTCATCACACATTTAAAATGAATAGCTTGACAAGTAAAGATACAATTGTGGTAAACAGTCACAGCTGCTGCAGGTGTGAGGCAGCATAAAGTCCTCAAGAAAACAAATCCTGGGTCTGTTCCACCAGCAGTTAATGGGACGCTGATTTTGTGGGTCCCTTGGCAGACATAATGTACTTGTGAATTCACACCACAATATGAGTCGACCAACAGAGAAAGAGAGAGAGAGAGAGAGAGAGAGAGAGAGAGAGAAAGAGAGAGAGAGAGAGAGAGAGAGAGAGAGAGAGAGAGAGAGAGAGAGAGAGAGAGAGAAAGAGAGAAAGATTTGTGATTGGTGACAGGTGTTTTTACTCGCTGTCTTGGAATTTGATGCTGGCAAGACTGTTTGGGCAACATTATCAAGGTCATTTCACACTCATGGAAAAAACAGCAAGTGTGTGTCTGGGGAATGGAGGAAAAATGAGGAAATTGCTATATGTAGTTTTGTATAGATGGATTAAGAATGAGGAGAGATTTTTTTGCATTGAAAACAAGACAAAATTCCTTCTCTACTTGGAATATGGAATCTTTCTTCCATTTCTCAAAGCCTTTTCACCAATGATTTCTCTTCCCTCCTATCTCTTCATCTTTCACAGATATGATGTCTTCCTTCCTTCCCCCTACTGTCTCTCTCTCTCTATCACTCCTCTTTTTGTAAATTCAGTATTCTCACCTTGTGTCAAGTGGAAGGTAGGGGACACCCAGGTGTAAATTGCTCAGCTTGCAATGGCTTGAGAAAGCAGAAAGCAATTTCCACACCATTTCTTAGTGGGGTCCATCGCCACTGTTGCCAAGCCCTGTAGGGACCTTAGACGAAAAGAGAAACCGCCACTTAACCGCCAACCAGTCAGCAAGGAGGAGATTAGGAGAGAAAAGAGCAGTGAGAGGGAAAGAGAGAGATGTTATCGCTGCTCACACTTGACTAGCAGCCGAAGCCACCCAGATTACTGTTATTGCCACAGATTTTAAACAGCTGCATCCACACTGTGGCCGACAATAAAGAGCGTGAACCCTGCTGTTTAAGGGTGGTTCCACATCCTGGAGCAAATAATATAATTCTGAACAGGAAGCGATTGTGTCCACTCAGCCTACACACTGTGCCTAAGGCAGCAACCAGGCAGACTTTATGTGTTATGTGCTCTCTTGGTGCTGTCAGTGAGGTAGCCACAGCGGTGAACACTACCTGACACACAATGAGCAATTAATATTAAGCTTGAACGATATCTCCTGAATTAAATGTTGAAGAACATTCAGATATCCATCTAAACTACATTGAAATCTTCACCACACTATCTATTCTTTATCAAGCAGCTTTAAGAATATCAATATTGGATGATTCTGCAACATTCAGTGACAGTGATTTTAGCAACTGTGGATTGGTAAGAGAAACCATTTGGTTATGGAAAATTAATTAGCAATTAAAAAAGCTCTTAGGCAACCAAAATATTTGTTGAATATTCAGAAGAACCATGGTTGCAATTAACAATAACACAAACTGAAAACATTTATTTTCAAAATAACGGTTGCATAAGTTGCAGTCTATTATAACTTATACAAATGACGTTGTATAAGTTGCAGTCTATTTTTGGATGTGTTATGCTAGGAAAAACGCTTTTCAAACAAAGACTTGTTTATTTGAATGCAACATTAGCTATTCATTTGTAAACATATACATTTATACTCAAAAACCTTTTCAATTTGCATTTATTTGAAATACAATAAACCACACCTATTACATCCGAAACAGTGTGTCAAATGAATGGTTTATATACTGTTAATGATTTGCTTAACTGAACTGGATCTGTATATTAACTCTAATCAGGTTTAGGCTATAGATTTCAATTGATTTTTTTTAAAACAACACAGTAACTTTACATAATTGATACAGTGTGTAGCAGTATGCTTACTGGAGGCCCAAAAACTCTGTAGTTGTGTCATACAGGCAGACAGCACACTCTCATGTACATTCTGAATGACAGCCACACAGATAGGGAAGGAAAAAATGGGTACTTTTTGACAGTCATCCAGCAAAAAAGTGCATTTTCTGATGGCCTGCCTGGATTTTTCCTATAGTATGCCAGTACACCACTGGCTGTGAGCTATTGTTGCAGCTGTAGAACTGTGGATAAATTGTTTTCAGTGCCACACATACTCTGTGAAATGACTTGTTTGATCCATTCAGTCCGAGAAAAATTTGAAACAGCATCATCACAGCAAAATGGCCAGCAGAGAAACGTCACGCCATACATGCGACTCTATGTATTGTGAAATAAAGAATTTCACTGTAGAATAACAGTAAAATTAGCCCAGTTATTTTACAGTGCATCTTTTTATCTTATATATAATACTGTATATTGGATTACAGTAGTCCTATATGCCAGTAAAACACTGACATCCCTGCTGCCAATATTTTACTGTTATTTTACTTTGCATCTATTAATAATATAATATTGTATATTGGATTATGGTATACAAAATATAAATATGACAGTTGGTTCGACTGGATTTTTTTTTTGTAATAAAAAGTTGTTATTGTTTAAACAGAAACATAGTTTAACCACCAGTAACCTACGATAGATTGTACTTCTCAACAGATGATAGAGAGAGAGAGAGAGAGAGAGAGAGAGAGATGTATATTTTACAGTATTTTACAATTATTATGAAATACAGTAAGATTCTGTTATAAATCCATTGTAAATTTACAGCAATTTGTTAGTGTAGATATATCAGTGATAGGCTTAATCAGCCTTAATCAGAGCTTGAATGTAACAGACATTAATTTTGCACCGTAGGCTTAACTATGATTTTTCCTGGTTTTTAACAAAGTAAAACATCAGGAGGTGAGACACAGAACACAAATGCTATAGTCTTTGGTGTCAAGGTGGTTTGAACATCTTGAATCTCACACTTCTTGGAATGAAGAAAACACTAGCCCTGAACACAATGAAGGCAGCAATTTTCCTCCAAAGCATTTTTGCTAAATGAAGCCTGCATTAGTTCATGCAGTCACAGGCTACACCCCAGCTGTAATCAGTTGACAGCCACCTTTTCAGTCATTCATCAATCACAGCCATTCTCACATTCCAGATGGTCCATTTAAATACAACACTGACCAACACTGATCTTACTACACCAACACTATTGCTCATGCTGCTACTGGTAAAGCTTTCCTCCACCACCCCAGCCTCCATCTTTATAATTCAGGGCTCTGGAGATAATCTACAATTCGTGTCTTGCTTTGGCCCACTCTACTGGGGGTTTGCTTTGCTTTGTGCTCCCTGTTTTGGCTCAGTATGCTATGGGCTAATCCAGAGAGCATCTTAGAGTGGAGCCTTCAACGCCAAATAAAACTGTATTTCCATTTGTGATAATAAATGGTTTAATCTATGACGAGTGTTCCTGACTGAAAGCTAATTTAATGTATGTTGCTAGAAACATCATTGCTCAGTTTACATACTATTTAGGTTTCAAGTCTTAAATTACCGTTTCAAACTACAAACTGTAGAAGGTTTGTATAGGTGCCTTACAAATCACCTAGTAATCAACAGGGTACAGACAACAACCTTTTATAGAAGATAGGAGTTTTCTCAAAGTGAGGTCCTGCTTTAACCTTCCAGCCTACCTTTTCTCTTGATATAATCTTTGAGAAATATTGTTTTGACAGCAAAGAAACACTACAGTATATCACACTGAAGGCTGTTAAATAAGAACAACAGCACTGAAAAACAGACAATATTGTTTATTTATGGTTGGTATCTTCTGGCCGAGCTGCTGGGTGGTTCAACAGACAAATACCTTTCCATAGAGACTCAGTTAGTCCATTAGGCTACTGCACCTATTTAAAAACATCCAGGCAGGCAGTATTTGGCGAAAGTCAGTACAAGCCAAGCTGATCTATTAAGATGTATCACACCCACCTGAGACCTACAAGGGGCTGGGGAGGTCAGGGAAAAGTGAAGGCCTCACCTCAAGCTGCTGCTCAACATCCAAATCAGCATTTCAAAATCACTCAGCGAGATTAAAAAGGCAGGGGATGGAAAGCATGAGTGGAGTAGAGAGGCAGGTAGCTGTGCTACTTACAGGAGAAGCAATCTAGGCGCTCCTGCTTGACTGTTGACTGTTGGTGTGATTAGATACATCTTGTTCCATTATGCATTTTCTATTTCTGTTGCATTTTCTCCAAGTAGATTTGAAACATTTCTAATAGCTTTTTAAATGACTTGCTGTCTGGATCACTTACTGTAAAGCCACTCATATTCACTGAGGCTGCAGTGCATGAAGAGAAATACTTTGGCCCTCTCACTATCTTTATCTTTTCATACATTTCTCCTTAGTTTCATTCAATATCATTTTTATGTCACTGTGTTTACCCTTTCTGTGTCACTAATTAGAATTCTCCCAATGTGGCTGCCTGTTTTTCATGAAATAAAGTCATACTTTTGCTTCCATTTTCAATAGAAAACTGCACTGACTTATCAAGGAAAGAATGCATATTTATAACTGTGTGACCCCAGTGGCACACACTGAAGTGCAGCTCTACCCAACACATTATCACATTATCTGTTTTTTTGAAGGCATGCTGAAGTGTTACAGGAAAAGTGATAGAGATGATGATGGATGTTGAAGTCTAAAGCATGAGGTGCATGAAAAATGTCTTAAAGCAGTCAAGACATATAATAGTAGCTTCAAGCATTTGGGGAAATTATACCATAGACACATATTGCAAATCTTTTATGACTTTCACATACAGTTGTACAGTGGTTTGTTTCATTATAATAACTTCCTAACACTGGTTGTAAAAACAAAACCAGAGTTGAAACCATGATAACAGCACTATAATTGCATTTACAGTAAGTACTTATATAAACACTATGTTGCTTTTTCACAATAAACAGTAATTATACTTGCGGTAGATCATTTACAGTATTTTTTATAGGTTATCAAGGTGAAAGTCGGAGTCCCAGATGGTACAGATAATAACACAGATGGATTCCTTTATCAGAACGCTGGAAAGGAGAAACTGATTTATGATATCAAATAATAACATGAAATATCTGGACAGATACATAATAACTGTTGTGGCAGCAGGTGAAAACCATGTCATGTTTTTAACAAATGGTTACATGTATCTACTCTGCTGAGGTAATAGAGAGTGAATCTTTCAACTACAAGAAGGGCACAGGATGGATGAATGGAAGCTCCTGTATACAAACCACAGATTTCTACAATAGATGAAGCCACACAAGGAAAAAAATATTGCAGTGTGAATGCTTAAATTCACAAATCCCCAGAGGAATATGATTTAAAATGTAAAGTGGAGTAATGTTGTATTTTGCTGTGTGCAATGAAGCATGCACTTCTCATTAGCTGTTGTGTAAATACACAGTTACTGGCAAAAATGCTCATACAATTACCCAAAACAATCATGTTGGTGGTTCTGAAGATGAAAGTGGTAAGGATGAAAGATACCGACTTTAAGGGAGTACTAATCAATATTTTCATATTAACAATAGATGAAATGTGTAATTTGAATGGGGTTGTTCATAGTGATCATTCCATAAAGAATTACCACTTGACTCCTCAGTTATTCTAAGCTCTAATGATATTGTTAGTTTAACTCATAGTTTTGGTTTTACTGCCAGCAACATTACAACACCTGTCCAAATTTGGCACTGCAGTCAGGCATTTAAATTTTTGCACTGATGCATCAAGTTTACACTACCTGCCCAGCAAAACAACTGCAGCCAAAGTTAACTGGAGAACATAATGGAGTAATAAGCAGCTTAAAGGGGACATGTCATGGTTATTGTGATTTTCTGTTACATTTATACTGCTACGTCAGATTTTCACGTTAAACACACACAAGGGTTAGCCCTAAGGTTGTTGCATGGGTTTTTCACATTATCCACTTACATATTTTGGATCAAGATCAGGTTCAAACATTTACAAATGTATTTGAGAAGTTTCCATATTGAGTAAAGAATGAGAAAAAGAAGTGAAATCCTATTACTTCTGCCTACTATGTTACATTGCCTCTGAGTATGCTAAGGGCCAGCATACAGAAACTGGCCAATCAGAACAGAGTAGTCTCCTCAGGAGGGGGCCTCAAAGGGGCAGGAGCTAAAACAGGCTATTTCAGCCAAAGACTGAACTAAGGGCCAGTATAGCATACTGAGTTTTTGAACTGTAATTGTAATTGATCTGTCCCCTCCAAGAGGCATTATTTCTCTCAGGAATTGTCTAACAGGAGTAAAAGGAGAGTGAATCATGTGGCCAGGAACCAGAGCTTAATTTGCGCCTTCAGGAAAATGATTCAGGAACTCCTAGATCAGGACTGATGGGAACTGGCACCTCCTTTGTCATTATCAAAATATGTAAATAAATGTTGTATAATATTTAATTTTATCTGTTCTGTAATTCTTTTATTCCCCAGCGAAGTAACTTATAAATTACTTACCTATTTTGAATGTATTTTAAAACCCGATTTTAAGGTCATGCAGTAATGTCTGAAGGGTGTTAATGTTAATGTCATTTAAATTAGAATACACTCAGCAACAAGGACGAAACTGGCTGGTAAAATGTCAAAAAGA
The DNA here is from genome assembly GCA_024605115.1 of Rastrelliger brachysoma. Taxonomy (NCBI): domain Eukaryota; kingdom Metazoa; phylum Chordata; class Actinopteri; order Scombriformes; family Scombridae; genus Rastrelliger; species Rastrelliger brachysoma. Next base: position 11,525 of record JANJYP010093221.1, on the reverse strand, counting down.
CAAATTAATTGAATGTCTATAAAACAGTAGGTCAGTTGGACCCTGAGCAGGCCAACATTAATTCAGTGGATGAGCAGCTATGATAACAACACAGGCAGCATTGCTATTGTGGCACTTTCAAGAGGTAACAGTAGGCCAAGTCCTCTGTACATGTTTTGGACAAATTAATGTTTTTTATTACTATTCTCAACTTTGTAGTGTTGATGATTGATTGGGAGGGTGGTGAATGATGAACAGGATGATAATGATGAGTGCATGAGAGCCAAGCAGAACTGTGAGCATATTATGTGTATGTGTAGCCTACTAGGTTTGCATTCTGTGACTTTCTCTTTCCCTGACCCATTGGAATAGTATACTGTATGTCAGGATCTGAATATAACATACTCTATGTCAGGATCTGAGACCTCTTTATTCAGCATTGCCAGAAACAAGATGAAATTCATACTCATGGACGTGTAAACAGGCAACAGTGTGCAAACACATTCACCAACAATAACCTCACATTAATGCAGTGCATCAATTTTTTGTTCACAGCTATTTCAGCTCCCCTTTGATGGCCAAAAAAATTAATTATTAAGGTTTATCATCTAAAACATCTAATCTATACTGTAAAAATATGTGCTCTCACTTTAGAGTATGATGATGACACACAAAAATACAGACTGTGAAACATGTACACAAACCAGAAATTTCTGAAAATGTTAAGATGCTAACACTCAGACACACATATACAGTATATGAAGACACAAATGCAGAAATATGGTAGAGAGGAGGTGACATAACACATCCTTGTCTCACCCCACAGTGATGGATGAGTCCAGGCATCCCAAAGCGAGTCGAGGCGTTCCACAACATTGACAGAGAGAGACAGAGATGGGCATTTTGTGTGTGTGGGTGAGAGAGAGAGGGGAGTGACTGCTAGAGAAAGAGAAGAATGATTATTGTGNGTGTGTGTGTGTGTGTGTGTGTGTGTGTGTGTGTGTGTGTGTGTGTGTGTGTGTGTGTGTGTGTGTGTGTGTGTGTGTGTGTTGATGGCTGTTGTCCAGCGGAGGGTGACAGTGATGGAGAGGTTCAAGGGAGGAAGGGAGAGGGAGATGAGTGGGGAGCGAAGAGTGGTGAGGACAAGTTAGTGCAGTCGGTGGTTGATGACTTGAGAGAAAAAAGGGAGAAGAGAGAGACATCATCAGACAACAGGGAGAGAGAGAGTGAGAGCAGGGTCGTGACTGGAGAGAGAAGGAAAAAGATTCCATTACTAGAGAGAGGGAGTTGGTTGTCTTCTGCGTCCTCGAGGAACGCTTCAGAGCAGAAGTGGAGTCACAAACTCACAGCCTGGAAAATTTGAGTGCTGCTAAAATAAATTAGATTTCAAAAAGAAAAAGTGATCTAATGTGTCAACAGACATGGACAATGTGCAGACAGTGCAGAAGGCTCCTTTTTTATCAACAAATGTCACTTTTATCATGATGTCCATCTATATTGTGAGACTAAATGTTAGGCATTTAGACAAGAGCTGTCACAGAAATCAATTTCTTTTTAAATCAAATGTCAAATTAGTCCCTTTAACTTCACTGTGTCACAATTTGACCAACTAATCAATCAGTGTTGATTTTTCATGGTTCACATTGTGATAAATTTCAGATGAGTTGCTGTCTCTTTTTACTCCAATATCAAAGGAATGATCATATAATGAAGTAATTATGTGAAAAAATAACGCAACAGAGAAGAGAGTACAATAGTTAAATGAGATGCAATTAAAATGAAGAAGTTGCACAGAGAAAATGTGTACTATTGTACATGATATATTTTCAGATTGTTGTGCAAATTTTTAACTAAATTTCTGGACCAAATGTTGTTATTGGATGATTTTAGCAAACCTTGAAACATTTAACAAACTAGACTGAGCTATTCAGTCAATCACTGAAAACTGACAGAGTCTTTTGAAGCAGGAAGAAGGACTAAATACAAAAATGATTGAGTCGACCAGTATGAGCTGTGCCCTCTGGGAAGTGACCCCAGAGCTTAGTACAGAGGTACAAAGAAAAAAAAAGCGTATATGTCGTCAATGTGTGCCATTTTAGCAGGAGAGTGCCACAAAATGTTCTAATTAATAAATTGTATTTTGAGATGTGTATTTTCAGTTTGACACAAAAGAAGGTATTGGAAGGCACCAGCCATAAAGGTTTTGACTTAATCTTGTTAACATCACAGGTCATTGTTGGGTTCAGCAACACCTGTCATCTCATATGCACTAAAAAGTCACCAGCAAGCACAGGTTCAGCTTCTTTGCTCTCTCAACAAAGGCTCACACTGATGCAAAGAAATTCTCCAATCATGCGTGTGAACACTTAGTCCCAAGACTGAAAATCCCTATTTTGCTATTAATCAGCAATCAATTTTGTACAATAACTATAATATAATATACAAAACACCCTTTTTGCACATCAGCTCAGGATTCAGTCTGAATGAGTAGAGCTTCAATTTCAATATGAAAAGAAACTTTTCCATCTTGCTCTCAGCTTAAATGGAGAATTTTGTAACAACATGTTACAGTGGCCAGATTAGAGATGTTGTTTTGTTCATTCAACTTGACTTGATAAGTGTCACATCTAAACAATGCCAGACCACATGCCACTATGATGTAAACACAGTCTGAATATGTATATCCCACATAACATCATATTTAATCTCTGGTTGAAGTGGAGCTAAGTGCAAGAGAAAGCCCAATTATTGTCAGTTTGAATTTGCAGGCCTTTTGCAGGTTTACTTTAAAGAGCAGATCACAGACGGGAGCTTTTTGTTGCTCTAGAGATGAGTGCTATTTTTTTATGATCTGCCCCACACAGAACCGGGAGATGTATCCAGTGTCTCTGTGAAGAAGGGACATGTTGATATAAACAGTTATTTGTTTTGGTGAATGAATAAAATCAGTAATGGTCCAATATTCAGACAGTAGCCAATTTTATATCCACACATACTGGACAAGAATTTCTACCAGGATATCTCATAATAAAGATTACATGCAGATAAAAAAAAAAAAGCTCATACAAAGATGGATGTAATCAAGAGAAATAATGATTGTCAAGATCTTTACTGGAGAGGGGAAGGTTTTTAAGTTTTTGTATACATTGTAAAAGAGATAAAGTAAGTATATGTGAATCTCTCATTTATCAAAGGAAAACAACAAATAATAACAACAAACAGACTTTAGCAAAAAAAACAAACTTTTATTCATTAAAAAAAGATTTAGTGAAACCTATCTACCTGCTTGCCTCTTTATAATGAAACCCATTTCAACCCAACCAATTGTGGCCTGAACTTTATTGCAAAACCAATTTCTGTCCCTAAAGCAGTCCACTTAAGCCCTTTGTTATCAGCACAAGAAGTGGCCTCCTCCCTGGATGTCAAAACATCACTGTAATACAGAATGATTAACGCTGCATCCCTCAGCTTCCACAGTCTCTCATAAGTTGAGCAATTAACAATGCATTACATGTGTTAGGGTTTTATTTATGACTAACGAGCAGTTAACAAATCATGATTTCCTCCATGACTGAGCGTAATGTTAGGTCTCGGAGGAAATTTCGCTGAGTTACAGCAACTTGACAGCTGTATTTCATAACAACCCGGCCACGCAAGGCACAATAACCCTGATTTAAGCCCCTGTCTGAAATTGCCAGTGCGCACACTGCAACACTGTATCACTTTATCACACCCTGTATCCATCTCCCAATACAAAACAAGCTGCAGAATAAGCACAATACGAGTTAAGTGGTGCTAAAGTTAAAGAGATGTTGATTTGTTGCCATGCTGGCAGTTTGTGTCAAGGGAAGTAATCATGAATGAAAACAATAGGGATAAGAAGGTTAGGGGAGAGAGGAAGAGAGACTGAGAGAGACAAGGGATGAATAAAGTTTTTCTTTTAAAAAGTACAGTTGAACACCAAGACAAAACTGTAAATAAAAAGTAAAAGAGCAAAAAGGCAGGCAGTGCAGAAAAGAAAAAGAAAGTAGAGAATGCAAATGAGAGGGGAGAGTATCACGGAAATGATTGCCGCTATTACAATTATCATTAGCATGTGTTGTTGGCAATAAGTCATCTCATTATGGTGGATCCTATCATCATGCTAATTGTGGAGGATGCCGTGTTTTAGCATGCAGGGGGCTCTCTACTACAAGGAGGAGGGTTCACTACAAGAACACTCATGGTGAGCTCAACTAAATGGCTGACAGATACAAGCAGGTAACACACTCTCATAGCTCATAGTTGCAAATTATGTATTTTTCAGGCTTCTCAAGACTTCAAATGAGTGTCTCTTGTGAATGAACTGAGCCACAGGAAATGCTTATTACATACCGTAGAGTGCATATTGCACAAATTCTTCAAAACATTATTTGGCCTGCCTGATGTTAAGGTGGAGGAAGCATGGGATGATTATCAGGCAGGTCTATTGAGTACAAACCCAAGGATCTGGATTTCTTTGGTTAGGTCATTATTATTACATAGATGCTTTGTAATAATGTGTAATAATAATCTTTATGATAAAGTAAAAAACATCAAATTTAGCGGATCTGTGTCTGTGTATCTCTGCTGCAGAGGTGCAGTTTTACACACCGCACATTAACTTCTGCTGCTGTTCAGTGTAAAAACTGAAACATCACAGCAACTAGTTTCTAGAAAACTTCTAATCTTTTAATTTCTCCATAACCTACAACATACTATAGCAGTAATAGTCCATGAATAATGCGAGGCCCTGCTCTTTGACACGGATGCATAATTGTGCATGAATAACAGTCACACGGACACAACTATTCTAGTTCTACCGCACGCACAATCCAGCTGCAATACATTTTTATCATGTAGCATATACAGCATAATCATACAAGGTGTGATTTATTAAGATCCCAAATAAAATATAGGCTACTAACTTGCGTGCACAGCAATAGGTTGGACGTTTAGTTTGTGTGTGATCTACTAAAAAATAGGCAGTAGACATGTGGGAGAGTATTTGTGACAAAGTCAATGTTGTTTGTAAAATCAAAAATATTTCAGTCCAAAAATATTAACAAGGGTGAAAAAAGTACATTCTCTGTGTATTGTGCAATTGTGCCTCCGTCTCGTCCTTTCCACAGTGACATGAACACAGTGCACAGCCAGTTGATACCTGCCTTTCAAAGTTATATAGACACATTTACCGTCAGCAAAATCAGATGCAGGATAGCAGAACAAAGCCTGCACAGTCTGAGGTGTGTAAATCGCCCAATGCAACCATTACTAGAAAGTCAACAGGATACTGAGCGCAGTCTCACAGTTAAGGAAAGTTCCTTCAATCCCTTTAAGGTGTTTTAAATGCTGCGGTTGTTCCTGTTGGGTTTATCCCTCTTGACAGAGACATACAAGATACAACAAATGTATTTATTTAAAAAAAAACTCAACTTCCTGTCTGCACGATCTGCTCTGTGCTGAATTGTTGTGCCGTGATCTGGCCTGGGGCAGAAATAGAAGCTCTGTGTATCTGTTCTGGAGGCCTCTTGACCGCCGGAGTTGATCTGCAGTAGAGACGCGCGGATAGGCTATTATTTTATCCGCAACCGCATTACAACTCTCATTATATATCCATCATCCACCCAAACCAACATTTTTTCAAAGTCAACCCATCTAACATCTGCCCGTGGTATTAAGGTCTAGGGATTATGCAATATATGTATATGTTTTCATTTGATTGGTTCAACCACCACCTGCCTGAATTTAATTAAAATATTATTTTTTGTCATGTCATCCGCCTGTGCTGCTTTTTAACCGAGGTATCCGCGGCTGTACCTGCCAACTGGCATCTCTAATCCACAGCCGGTCCGCAGCCGTACCAGATCTGGTATAATTTGGAGGTTAGGCAGCCGACCTCACAGTATATACCAGTTGTAACAACAGGTTGCCATAGCAACAGTAAACAGTTACACACTCGCCCTTGCCTCCCCCACACACACACTCGCCAGGTTTGAGTACACAAAAAAAAAAAAAAATTCTGAAAAGGGATAGGTGTAAATGAAGTTGTGAAATGAAAAAATTGAAAAATCCGGGTTACATGTAATCGTTGCCTAAATGTTATACATTACCATTACTCACTCTGCTTTCCAGTGCAGTTTGATAAGTTTGACTAAAAGTAGACATCTGTTACACACATACTAACATTTAGGCACATTTTTAGGGTGCAGGGTTTACTTTCTGTCCTCTAAGGCAGTATATACAAGTTGTTTGGAAACTTACTAGTTTCAGCATTCTTGTTTTAGGCCTAAAAGTTCGTTAAGTAATTTTCCCAGTACTGTCTCCCCAGGGGAGTAACAACATACCTTAAAATGTTGGATTTTCCAGGGGAGGATACTGTAAATGCTGAAATAACTCTCACCAAGGGAGCTGTAGATTTTATATCTCGACGAGTCTCAGCTCTTTAGCCTCTGGCTCTGGCTGAAAGTTTTTCGTGTTCATTAATATTAATTGGACAAATGTAGACCAAAGGAATAACACATACATTTTCTTAAATGTTATCATGTTGAACTTCAGTAACAGCTTGGTGGTATTTTATTTTTAATTTTTACTGTACTTTTTTTTCCATACAGCAACAATAAGCTTATCTGAAGAGACTACCTCAGTGTGAGAGGTTTATTCAGTGCACTCGACTGAGATTTCAAACCTATCTTTTCACAGTTTGTATTACGTACCTGCTTATAAGAATGTTGCAGAATTTCATGAAGTTTTATAGAAATTTGGTTGAAGGATTTTGAATTTTAAATGGTTCTTTACTTTTCATTTTTTTCAGTATGTTGTGAAAATGTGGTTAATGGAAATCTAGCCTAACTTGTGCGATGCGCCTACTTTATTTTCAACATTGATTAGAATTATTTATTTACAATATGTCCCCAGCCTATGTTAGTCACTCAAAGATGCTAAACCATGTGTTAGGCAAGACAATTTGTGTTGTTTGTCTTTTTAGGCTGTAACTGATACAGTAGATATATTAAAGTAAAAATCTGGAATGCAAACTAGCCAATATTTTATCCAGCATTCAGATGAAAAATATTTAAGAAAAATACTTCACATTGCTAATGCATTCATAGCAGAAATATGGGCTTGGAAAAAAACAACAACAACAAAGCTCACTTAGCAGAACAAATTCAGTGTAACAAGTTTTCATACAAATTTAGCAGCAGTTTCTGTGACTACAATGGCCTCAGAGTTCAAGAAACGACTGCTTGAGCACTATAGATAGCGCTTCATTCAATGACAAGAGTGTCAGTGTGGGGGAACAGCAACAGAGCTGCCGAGCATCTGTGTCTCTAGCGTTTTTTTCCTCCTTCACTAGCCCTATCAATCTTCTCTGCCCAAAGTTTTGACTCTCAAACAGCCTGTCTGATGTGAGCGATCAATCAAGCTAACAATGCCTTGAATTATAGTTCAAGAAGGGATGTCAAAGTCTCAAAGCCAGACAGGAAGAAAGTTGAGATTTACAGTGAATTTTTCCATTGAAATTTGCAACAGAGCTATTTTGAGATCTGAATTGTATTCCCAGCGACACATATATGACTTATTTTTTGCTGTCCTGACAGTTACATGAAGAGTTTTAGTGTGTTATGCATAAACAGTATCACAGGATTCTTGAGATGAGTCAAAATGGAAGGGATAGGATAAGGGAAAGGAATACAGTGACATAAGACATGTAAAAATACAGTGTGAGCTGTGATCCACTACAACCTGTTGTAAAATACTTGAGAAAAGGAAGAAAAAAATATACCTAATTTTGTTTTCCCATAAATCATACATTACCCCTTCATGTGATCACTTCAGGGCTATCTGATTTCTAGACAATGATTATTTTGTCTATGAAGATTTTACCTAAACACTACATCATTTGATTATCACTGATTAAGATACCACCAGTTTATAATATTCTACTTCACAGTGTGTGATCAGATGTTAACATGTATCGAGAGAAGTTAGAACATGTAAGAAGTGACTAATAAATGTAAGAAATGTACAGGCAGTGGGCAGGTGTGAGAGTACTGTGTGTGTGTGTGTGTGTGTGTGTGTCTGTGTCTGTGTCTGTGTCTGTGTCTGTGTCTGTGTGTGTTTGCTGTATGGCTACATATAAATGTATTACACCCCCCCCCCCTCCCCGCCCACACCCCTGAGTGAAAATAAAAATGAACAGAGGCTTGGCAACAAGTCACCATACTGCACATTAGACAAATTCCCATAGTGTAATTATACCACTGATTACAACAACCAGGGTCATGCTGATGAGAAAGCTGCAGAGCAACTGATTGTGAATCTCTGTAATCTCTGATCACTGTGACATATTCATGAATGCAGATACACACAATTGTGGGTATCCACAGGCATGCAAAAAGCATAATTGTACATATGCATATAGATCCTGTGTTTGTTGGAACTATACACTAATGCATGCATGCCGTAGGTGTGTAAATGAAAACAAAAAAACATATATGCACACAAATACACATAACCCACAGATCACTGGCCTGGAAGGTGGAGTTAAATTATCTACAGCTACAGCGGTGGCCAGCGGCCGATGTTCCAGTAATTGGCAACATTATATGCTAGAAATACACATGATAAACTGAGACAAAGAGGAGTGTGTGTGTGTGTGTGTGTGTGTGTGTGTGTGTGTGTGTGTGTGTGTGTGTGTGCGTGTGTGTGTGTGTGTGTGTGTGTTTGGTAAATCACCACTCCAAGTCCTCAACTTATGTTTAAAACACAAAGCTCTTCCTCACGGCACAACTGCCTACAGGAGCTAGTTTAGTCCAAAATGTACAATTTGAGTGAGACCACCTCTTCATTCTATGAATTTTCAAAGACCTTGGTGACACAGATATGTCCTCTCCCATATCACAAGAATGGCATAATGAAAACCAGGTTGTAATGGTGGAAGTTAAGGCCCCCTCCATTTTTCATTTTCTTCTCCAATCGTTGCCCAGATTTTCTTCTCCAATCTAAGCACAATCAAGTAAATCTCAGGTGGCAGTGGACGGTGGGCGCCTGTAAATATGGTACTTCTTCTAATTAAGTCATCAGGTTCCCTGACTTTATTGTGCTGCTTGGACTGTATGCTGCCAGCAGTAATAATTAAAGCTGAGCCCTCTTCTATGGATGCCTTTTATTCCCTGATTTAATTACCTTTATTAATCAGAGAAAAGATGTGGAAAAAATCTTAAGGAGAGTGTATTTGCAGTACAGCGCCCATTTATGTTTAGCTCACAGCTCCAGAGATATTGCACTGTGCTTTTGGTAGCATATTACTGGATGCAATAATGATGAATTATGAGATATTTCTAAAAGATAAAACGTTATATGAGCACTTTTATTCTGAGCTTGGGACATTATATATTGAAATGAGTGCTCCTCATCTGCAAAACTGCTGCCGCTGGACAGGGGCTATTGGTAAGGGAGTTTCTGTCTCCTTTCACCATCAATTAATTTAATTCTTTTTTAGGAAAAAAAGCACAACAATGCAACCCAGTTTCACTTCAAAATGTGTGATGGCTCAAGTTTCTGTCTATAAAAAAATATGGTTCACATTCATTTTTTTCAATGGAAAATGCAATATTTTAGTTTTTAGTTTCAGCATTAAATACATTTTGATTACATTTCTAGCTTTTATCTTCATAATCTTCACTAATCTAATGTATATGATATTTATTTTGTCAGTTATTACAAAGACTTTGTAAGCTTTCTATCATTGTTATTGTGGTTGTGGACACTGCTATTACTGAAACCACATAGATGCATATTGTTTGATTATATACAGTTTGACAATGTTATTTCAATTAACAACAACAAAAACACAGATTTTAGAATGTCCCTGTTATGACATGAATTTCAAATTCAGAACCTGAAGCTTTGCGATTGGCTGACCAGCCACCCTGAGGTATTATCCTCACTGTCACTGCATAAGAACATCAGCTTTTTTCGTGAAGCACACCCAGCAAAGTTTCAGGAGAAAGACCACATGACAACTGCTCTGCCTCTGTCCATTCTTATAAATACCACCAAATCATGTCCTTTTGCTTTTGTATTCTGCAGACACTTGTGTATTTGGATGCAGGCCAACAGAAAGATAGACCAAAAACAAAACAAAAAAACGAAGGCACCTCACAACTAATATGTTTTGTGCTATGGACCAACGTAGCTATTACACATTTTGATGTGAGACTACCTTGAACGACAACAACAAACAAGTCAACAATACCTGCAATAGAGCAGATAAGCCATAACAGTGGTCTATGTTTGAACTGAGCGCATAAAAGGAGAAGAGAAGCCTGGTGGGACACCGGGAGTGTGGATTTGTGTTTGAAGCAGCATAGCAGCTTTAAATTTGTTGCCTCTATCCTGGTGAAACAAACAGAACCACACAGCTCACAACCAACTCTTTTAGGGGTTAGCCCTTTGTGAGTCGTCTTTTTTATGCCTTTCCAACTCCCTGTAATTTCAAAGAATAAGAACAGAGAAACAAATGAAAGAGAAAAAAGAAAGAGGCAACACACGTGTGACCCTCACATTCCACTTGTCAGTCAGACATTGAAAGACACATGGGAAAGCACTTGGGGAAAGCAGTCTGTCAAATCCTATTAATTATTCCCCATATCTTTGCTCCCCCTTTTCCCTCTGGCAGTGTGACAGTGGGCCAGACAAGGAGAAAAAGATATCTGCTCAAATACAGTAAGGAGCTAGAGGTCTTGATATAAGTCACAGTATAATAAAAAATGACTTTCATCCTGTTATAGACAATTTTCCATGCCATAATATATACATAATATTTTTAATGCTACATTAAACTAATTTATGTTAACACTGAATTGAATGGTTCCCTGTAATTTTAATGGGTCCATACTAGTGAAACCAATGAGAATAAACACCACAGCTGTCACTTCACTGTTTTCTGAGTGGTTATACCTTCAAATAAAATTATGAGTTTTTAAAGGAAGCATACAGCTTGTTTTCCAACAAGCTGTACACGTCCTGCCTACATACCTGCAACCTGAGGTAAACAAATGATTGATAAAAAGTAGGAGACATTTGGACAGATGACCCGTGTAGTTTTCTGAAGAGGTGGAATGCCAGACAATGGGGGGTTAAAAATCCAATAGATAGATAATCTGAGATGTGAACAGATGAGCTACCTCTGTTCTTCCCACAGGCAATACCATCTGACAAACACAGGTGCAAGTATTAGCCTATACGGTTTTACTGCCAAGAGTTACATCATTCTTATCTCTGTCAAATATGAAGAATATGAATATCGTGAGGAGACAGTTAGCTTAGCTTAGCATGAAAACAGGGGGACATGTTAAGTTGTGATTTAAGATAATAAATCCACCTACAGGTACCACTAAAGCTCACTAGTTTCCCCTATCAACAAAGACTCACTATGCAAATCACTGGACTGTCTATTTTTTGTATCGGGTGATATTTTTTGGTGCCTGTTGAACTGTGTTCAGAGAGCTTTTTTAATCTAT
>JANJYP010093202.1:0-18377 GCA_024605115.1 Rastrelliger brachysoma | reverse complement strand
TGAGGTGTTCCGGAGACACTGAAGGTTGCTGTGGATTCTTCCACAGGATTCCAGACAGGAGCAGAGTTCCACGTCGCTACACTGGACACAGCTGGAGCAGGGTTGTAGCTTGCTGTTGAGACTGGATAACTCACATGGGAAGTTTGAGCTGGCACACCTTGGAATGAGCCTTGGTGGGTGGAGGATTGGGGGGAGGTAAAGTTTAGTCAGTTAGAGTTTTAGTTACTTAATTATGAGACACTTAAAAAAAATATGTTGTATTTGAAGTGATTTTTTTTTTTTTTACCTTTTTTGGTAGGATAGGAATTAACATTCCAGCTTAAAAGTACAACAAGGAGCAGGTGACTGGAAAAAGAAGACAGCTTGGTCAGAAACTTAACTAAAACAAATAAAAGTTAAACAAGTAATTATAGCAATTACATACCTTGGCGAAAACCACATAGCCATCTTGCTGGTTCAGCTGAAATGACATCTTCCTCTTGCAGAGCTTTCAGTTAAATATAAAAAAGGGAAGTACTCTGGCCAATCACAGACTAAGCACGTAACGATGGTCAGGTGGTTATTATTGAAAATGTCAGCATTCCCGTGAACCTGTGAATACTCTTCACCCTTTTGTTGAGATATAGAGATATTCCATTCACTAAGAAAAAAATTATGTCATTTTCAGTTTCATTAATACATTTCCCCAAAGTCCTTCAAAACCATCTCACTTGGAAATTACACTTTAGTTATGCTGAGTTTTTTTTGTTCCAAATTAGTTTCTGTGCTGCTTTGTGTGAATAATATAAACAGATGGTTTTTTTGGATCATTTCAAGGCAGTGCTTACAATATTGCCCATCTGCCACGTTTCCTTGTGGTTGTCATTCTTAATCTATTCAGGCAATCTCTCTTATATGTTATATGTTGTATAGAGCCAGAATACTACGATGAGAGAAATATAAAACAAGACTGCACTGGTTGATTTTGCCATTAGTCCCTCTATGTTGTATTTGGCTGGAGTAAAAACATACTTCCATGACACATGACTGCAAATGTCTGCTATAGGGAGTGCGTACTTTAGTTCCTGTGCGATGGCGGCAATCTGCTCCACTCTGTCCTGGTGGGCTGCCAAGTCACTCTCAAAGGCCTCATGTTTTCGAAGCAATGCTTTGATTTCTATCAGGGTAGCTGTTTCATAGTCCTTCTGGGAGAGGATTAGTTCTTTACCTGCATATCACACATATGAAGAGAGATAAGGATAAGATAAGAGCGAGGAATGATTAGATGATTAGTAGTTTGGATCTAAACACAGACCTTATTTGGTCACTGGACATGGAGAAAATGTCCTGTTGTAGTGCACTACAAGCTGATTGCATTGGAAAGACTCTTAAAACTTCAATCAAATCTCATTAAGAGTAAATCTTAACAAACCCAAAGGTTAAAGGAAACACTTGAGAATTGAAAATCTGGCAGAGAAGCAGGAATTAAGCATATAAATAAACACTGAGCTAACAAGTCAGGACAAAATGGATAAACACACAGATCTACAGATAACAAAGTGAAAGATTAAAAGAGAAGCATGCAGATAAATAAAAAAAAAGTCAAATGTATATCTACAACTTACCACTGGCCCAGTTCTCATGGTTGTTGGCTTTCTGACGAAACTTTTCAGCCAAGTGGTCTACCCTCTCCAATCTACGTATCTCTGTAAGTAGCCACTCCTCATAGCCCTTCTCTGCCTGTTCAAGTCCCTGCCATGCACTGGTTATGTCCTGTAGACACAATAACAATGATAAATTACAACATGTTTTGACTAAATTCTATCTTAGTCGATACGGAAATTTGATAAACAGATACTGTTTAAAGTTTCAAAAAATTGTAATACAAATCCTAACAATATTGGTAGAATGGTATTGTCTGTTACTTATTAGTCCCACATAAGACTTGACCCCTAAAGCTTTTGCCATAGGACTTGAACATAAACAGTCATGCAAACAGTGATGAACACTTCCATTACTGTTGAACTGTAAGCGGAGGAAAAATGTGAAGTCGTAACTTACAGACACCATCTTCCCCTCAGAGGGCATGAAGGCAGGACGATTACTGATGCGCAACTTGGTCTGCAGGGTGTTGAAGTTAATTTCCAGCTGGCACTTCTCTTGCACCTTAGGGGGCTTGTGCTGGCGTCTGTAGTCCCTGAAATCCTCCAGCTTTCGCTGCATTTCTGCCATGGTCTTCTCAGGGGTCCGGTTCTCCAGCCAGGGAGTGGTGCGGCGGATCCACTCCAGCAGCTGGGAAGCACAAGGACAACATGGGAATAAGTGAAGAGTCAAGAGAGCTACATGTTAAGATACCCGTTTGTCATGAAGACTGTGATGAATTATTAATTTTTTTTTCAGCAGATGGGTCTCAGCTTATGGCAGCAATGGGGTCCACAAGAAGGGGAGAGAAAGATTTTTTTAGAGTTAAACTTAAGTCCTTTCTTTTATTTTGGGCTAATTTCACAATAGAGGTAGAGGAACAACTTTAGTATAATATGTATGTATCATTATCTAAAGTTCCATGCATTCATTTTCTTTTCATTACACAAAGTGTCATAATCAAGATATATTTTTAAATTAAATGTCCCATGATGATTTACCTCACTGGCCAGTCTCTCATATTCCTCCATCAGTTTCTCATTCTCCTGGTTTACACCCAGCACCTTACAGATCCTGTTGGCAGCTGTCTCTGCCTAAAAGCACAAAGTCAAAAATTACATATTTACATAAGTAAAGTAAAAACAGTGACATATGCATCCATTCAGTATTTTTAATAATGTCATCCTCAAAATACATTTGTTGCTCAAAATGATACTTCAAAATTAAACTGCAGTAGAGAGACTGCAAATAAGAGAGACAGTGATAGCTACTTCATCTAAAAATGAAAGTTGTAACTTAAGGTGATAGGTTCAATCTCTATACCTGCTCAGCTCCAGCAAAAGCATGGTAAAAGCAGGACACATAGGTCATGATGGCTCTTTCATCAGGCTTGGGGGTGTTGATGATATCTATAAAATTTAAAGAGAAGTAAAGTCAAGGTGGCAGAAAGGAAGAAAAAAGAAGGACAGAAACCACAGTTCCAGTATTTTTCTGAATTACTTTTTGCCAGTTCTTTAGAAAAATATTACTGATGCATAGAAATGTAATTATTGAATATGGAGATAACTGTATAATCCAAAAGATCAAGATTGAAATATGGTTGTGCTTTACTGCATCCTTTCATGTGCACACAAAGTGAATCTGATGTAGTCATCTAAGGCTCTCCTGAAAGAAATAGCTTTCAATCTTTCAAACCACAATGAGTATTAACTGTTCACTTTATATGTCAGGATACATTTTCTCGTTGCGTATGTGTGAAAGAGACTGGTGCACAAATAGACGTCCAACAATAATATCTTGTATACACAAACACACAGTAATATTCATATCGAAAAGACATGTTTCAAACAGTAGAATAATAAAGTTAGGGGTTTCCTATTCCATAAAACGTTACCTTCAGCGTCCAGCATTTTGGGAATGTCCAGGTGTTTCTCGGCTATGTCAAAAGCCAGGTTCAGGTTCCCCAGAGGATCATCCTAAATAAAGAAACACAATTCTACATCACTGGGCAGCAATGCTGGACTTAACATGCCGCTGTGCTGACCTTCATGCTGTGGTGGACACGTTATACTCCCTGATCATCTACTGTGCATGCACATTCATTTAATATGACTTAAATCTTCACTTGATTGACCTGCTGAATCCTACAACTGATTGCACTTAATGATGACATGTTTATTGCTGTTTTGCTGCTTTCCAATTAAGAAATCCATCTTTACTCTGTATGTTTGAGATGTTAGACAATGCCCAACATAGGTAAATATTTACATATTTAAATATCTAACATGTGCTTTTTAAATAATACATTTTAACTAATTCATAAAGTTTTCATAAAATGATGAGCTTAATACCAAACTTAAGTAACATTTCAAAACTACAATATACATCATATATTTATTGAAACTTAACCAACCAAATTTTATTTTCTTACACAAGTGA
Organism: Rastrelliger brachysoma; assembly: GCA_024605115.1. Classification (NCBI taxonomy): domain Eukaryota; kingdom Metazoa; phylum Chordata; class Actinopteri; order Scombriformes; family Scombridae; genus Rastrelliger; species Rastrelliger brachysoma. The sequence goes on along the minus strand of JANJYP010093202.1, from coordinate 14,318 downwards.
TTGACAGGAGAAACCAAGTGTTTGGACAGACTGGGAGTGGTGTGTTAAGCCAACAGCTGACACTGAACCCTTCCCTGCTAATGGGACAGTCAGTGAGAGTGCATTGGGGTAAAGGGATCATGCTATCATGCTGCTGCTATTGTTCCTGTCTCTGTTCCACTGTTCCATAAAGGCAGCAGGGAGGGGGCTGCCACACTACATGACAGGGCCAGCTGCTCACAGATCCAGTGCAGGACAGATGGATGGATGAAGTGGTAAAATGCTNTGTGTGTGTGTGTGTGTGTGTGTGTGTGTGTGTGTGTGTGTGTGTGTGTGTGTGTGTGTGTGTGTGTGTGTGTGTGTGTGTGTGTGTGTGTCTGTGTGTGTGTGTGGACCCTCATCCCTCCCTGACCAGAGCTGTCTCAGCAGGCTATAACACTGCTAGCTTAATGAACATGCTCACCTGGAGCCAGATGCCAGATTCAGCAGCTGCTTGGCACACAATACAACTGTCTCCTGGCAGCATAAGCAGAACTGGAAGTGTGCAAATACATATGCCAAAGAGACTGAAAGACTAAGCAAAGTGTGCCTCACTCATATTTACCTTGAATGTCCTTTTCTAGTATGCCTTTCAGTGATACATGAGCTCTGAATAACAAATATAAAATTGACCCTTTTATAGACATCTATGTATTCTTCCTATTCTTCTTTCATGAGGATCAGCAGCCTCTCATTTGGATACGCTAGGGGCCAGCATGGTCAGTCACTGAGGTAAAGCTAAGCCTGTGCTCTGCAGGGACTAGGCTCATGTTTCTGTGACTATTCAGAGTCAACACCAAGTCAGGTCAGTGAGTAACGTGTTGAAAAGAGTGCCTCTGTTTCCAAAACAAACGAAAATGTCACTCCCTATAACCAGCCAAGGTGTTCCCCTGCTATACATATGCTGTACTGGGTGTGATCTTATAGTACAGTAGGTAAAGCTGTCAAAGAAAATACATACATCGTTGATATTAATATACAGCCTGATTTTTAGGCCATTTACTTTTTTTTGGCAAGACTGATTGGATAAGATTGTTATAAAATCTTCTGTACATGTCTAAACACTGTCTTGTATCAAAATAGAACTGGAGGCATTATTGGTGGATTATTGTTAGTCGATGAATGCAGGAGGTCTGTCAGCTGTGTTCTTAGCCGTGTAAATAAGCAGCACAGCTCACTTACGCCCTCACATGTTTATACAAAAACACTGAGAATCCTGGGCAACACATTAAACCCATAACATTTAGTTGAGCTGTGGATTTGTCTGCCTAGAAAAACACTTTAAGATACAGCAGTGTGCACTATTTACACTGTGAAATTATTATCCTAAAAGCAGATATGTTAAATAAACAAGTACAGGCAAGGTAAACTTTGTATTGATTTGTTACCATTTAAAGTTGGATTGTCTTTGTTTGCATATTAATGAATTTGTGTTTGTACTACTAAGGAGTCAACATATCCCTGCCATTAAATCCATTGTCGTAAATGGCACAGTGGGGGGGCATGTCAACACTGATTTAAAAAACAGAATCAAAAGCCTTATTCCTTTTAATTATGCTGAAATCGTGTGCCGAATACACCGGTGTATTAAAGAATAATGAAGCATAAGAATAAAGAAGCATGAGCTGAGACTAAACGAATGCACTTCAGACAAAACCATTCTGCTGTAAAGAATCCGTAGATTGAACTAGCTTATATTCCATCGTGCTTTTCCAAATAACACGCTGAATTTCTAAAGAAAACACTACTGTACACTGCGTCTGCTTTTTCTGCTTCTATGACAACCAAGTGGACATAGACAGCTATGTGATTGTCTCTGCATCAAACACTATCTTGTACTTGGATAACCCAATCAAAACAGGCAACCACATTAGCAGTGCAAGTAAGTCATTAGCAGAGAGGAAATAGGAAATGTGAGAAAGAGATGGCTTACACCTCCATTCCTAGATATAAACTAGTCTTCCTCACAATATAAGCCAACACAACGTGAAATGCCATTAATCTGCTTTCAGTGTGTTTGTTTTTTAATCAGTTCACACTGTGATAGAAATGTTAATTTTGTGGACTGTTAGTGTTTGAGGCTAACACACAGCATCCTGGTTACAAGTGAGGCCACACAACACCTTGTTGAGCTTAGAGTAGTCGAGGAGGTCGGGTCTGTGTCTATGAATCAGGGCGCAGAAGGCCAGGCCATCCTTCCAGCTTCACCAGCCGACAAGCAGAGAGAACCAACATGTCAGTTCAGAGAGGCACCACACCAGTTAAACTAAGGCGACGTTGCAGGAGAGCTGATAGAAAAAGCTTCCTCAAGTCCAGTTCTTGCATTAAATGATACCATTAAAGGTGCAACAACACTGGTGTTCACAACTGAGGCTCATATTGTGTGTGTCACTGGTGCCAGTCATTTTTAAGTGTAGAGCAATAAAATGTGACAAGATACTTGTAACTTGTGGCAGATTAGAATACAAACTCTGTCATATGTGCTGTCATAATACAGTAGGTTGTTTTATCAAAAAGTAAAAGAAATACTTGAACATTTATCATTCTTTTACTTTGAATATGCTGTGTGTAACATGAGACAAAAACCTGAATCAACTGTCAATCCAATAAACTATCATTAAAATCAAAGTATAATTTGACACTGCAACACTTACCTGACATGGAAATTTTGGACATTGACATTCCTGTAGGGGGCAGTCTTTCTCTGACACCACAAAAGGAGCCCTTCCTTGGCAGATGTTTCTGAGGAGAAAGTGAATTCACAGAAACTTAAAGATAGGGTTACATTGTGTACTTGTTTTAAAGCAGGTCACAGACTGCTTTGCCTTCTACAACTTGCATTTTTTCATGTTCATGTTTTAATTTTGTAGTTTTTTATATCTAAATTCAGTGGACACAATGGTGCTTAAACCATGAACACCAACATTTTAAGCTGAATCTAGAGTGAAATTTACAATGATTGTGATTTGCAAATCAGTGCACAGTGGACCGGTCATTATTCTAATTGTAATTTTATGTATGCACTTATTTTGTTCACAAAATAAGAACATTTCTATGGACATGTTAGCGAATGAGACACAGTGTCTATAGAAAATGTACTAGATTTAGCCTCTTTGGATTTTATTGCCTCACCTTCAACAGAAATGTCCTGAATGGCGAAGCGGAGGATGATAGTCCAGATCATTCCAAGAGTCATCTTTACATTACCATCTACAATTTCTGAAAAACCAACAGCCTGTTACAATAGTTTGCACTGGAGTTAAGAGTAAAGTTTTTTATTATCGCACATACCATTTTATATTTGTCAGTCCATTGGACACCAAATGACTTAATAGTAATAGTAGTAATATATTCATGTACAGAGGAAGGGATAAAGTACCTTCTGCTCCAATGGAGACCAGTTTTACCCCTTTGCTTGTGATGAAGTCCAGTGCTTTGTTGACATTAGCAATCTTATGAAACCGCATCTTCCCTCTGTCTGGCTTGGGTAACCTCTCACCTGCAAGCAAAACATTATGAGTCAATATATTAAACACAACACAAAACACAAACACTATAAGTATAAAAATGATACTGCAGGCAAATAAAAATGTGCATAGTTTCCTACTGGTGTGGAAAATAATAAAGCATTGAAATGAACTGAGAACACAGAGTTAAATTAGAGATGTCTCCCTTCTGTGATCTGACCTGAGATGACTTCCAACAGCAGCATGAGTTTTAGTCCATTCCTGAAGTCCTCCTCTATATTTTCAATTTGAGTACCGGCTTTCCTCAGGTGGGAGTTACACCAGGCTGTGAAGGTCTACCAGGAGAAGGAGACCCAGGTCAGTTATAGCGGAACTTATGCATCATGTTCTGTGTTGGAAAATATGTTTCAAAACAAGTAAGGAATTAATGATGATCAGACTGCAGGTTGTAGCACATCTCGATAAACAACAGTCATAAAAGTAATTGATGATTCAAGTCTAAATAAACCTTACAACTCTTTACTACAGGACTATAAATCAGTGTTAACCTGTTTGACCAAAGTTACTCATTCAGATTAACCTTTAGTTGCCGATTAGTGTCCAATTTCAACTTTTCCCTAAAGTAGTTTCATTACGAACACTCATCTGAACAAATGTGCCACATGTGCTCCATGTCGTGCACTGCAATACTGTAAATCAAGTTAAGACAGGATCATTGTCTTTCTCTCTCCTATTTTTATAAAGTCTCTCAATAGCCAGCAGCAGAGTTCACGGGCGCTCAGCACATTGGAGATGAAAGCTGTGAGCCGACCACAGAGCACATTCCGACCGATATAAAGTGTTAAATTTAGACTGCTCTGGTGTGCTTCATGATAAGAGACCGGCAGGAAAAACGTCAAAATGTTTCGCCATGTCAACATGAGCGAAAATGTCACGTGGATACAGAACAAGTTTCCCCTTCACGTCACTTTCTGTCACTATTTTGCCACTTAAGGTGTGACTGGTTACAGCTACAAGGAGATAGCTTTATCGCAATATGTGTAAGCTGCTCTTCCAGGTCACATTCATTACTGTCAATCATACATCATTGCTGATATACGTATGTTGACAAGCAGGTATGTTTAAAAGATGGGAGACTATAAATCTAAGGCTATCCCTCATACAGTAGAAGAGTAAATGGATCTGGTAGATTGACATTTCATATGTTTGTGGGTGCTTGAATCACTGCACAGATCAGCAGATATTGCAGCCCAAATATTAAATATACTGTAATGTAAGTTAAGTGAAAGCTGATGATGATTTTGGTATTTTTACGCTTCACGTTCACAAAACAAATAGGTCTTAAAACTTCTTTTGTAGTTCTGTTCCAGTCTGTCATTTTGTGTATATACAAGTAGGTTCTGATCCAATTATGATAGGTACTGTACATTTTAAAAGGAACGTTCTAGCTCTTTTTCCACCCTTGTATCCTTCCAGACAGTCAATGAGGTTTCCCTTGTGGGTGCCTGTACAAAAACAGAATATTACAGGCTTTAGAGTTAAGGTCGTCATAGAGTCCCCAGGGTGTATATGACTTTGAACTGCTGCCCTCCTTGGTAAAAAACGTGGCCTGTTGGTCCTCCAAATTTGACTCGGCCACAGCCGGATAACCCTGCTGCCCACTTTCCAAGCCCCCACCTCCCCCTCCTCGCTCTCTAGCACTACTGGCTAGTGACGATTATTGCTAAAAATATTTATGAATCACATTCAGTGAGGACCAACCCTGTCACTGAACTCGCTGATGCCTTTGGGGCTTCACTAGGTCAGAGACTGTGTGGAGGATGGAAAATAAATGAGAAACTTAACAAAAAAAAAAGTCAGGCCTTTATAAATGGATCATTGTGGGGTTTTTTCTTATTCTGCTTTAATTTACGTGGAAATGTTATTTTTACAGTTACACTTTTGTACCTAGACTTTTAATCATCAGCACCAGTGTCACCATCAGTGCACACATTGCCCTGGTTGAAACTAAACTAAGTATTAGTCTGTTTCATAAATGGGCACTGATGGCATTGGCAATCAGTTTGATAAACCTGTCTGAGTCAGGTAATAATTTGAAATAGTCTTCATAAGCACTGTTGACTGAAGTACGACAGCTGCAAGTAAGATCTGAAATAAGCCCATTGCACCATGGCTTGAGCTCGATAAGAGGTGTAAGGCTACAGGAGATAAATTATTTGAGAAAAGTGGCCCTTAAGGCAGTCAACAAAAGCCTTTCGGTAACACCACTGCTCACAGTGAATGTCATGCATGGGTAGGATAACAAAAGTGGTCAGGCACAGAGTAACATCATCACCTCCCTCAGTGCCAAATAGAAATGCTACACCAGTGTTTACGTATGCAACCATCAGTGATATTTCATCAATTCTGGTAATTTTGAACAGCTGCTCACATAACTAAACCAACTGTCAAATTAGTATCAGTAAAAAGATAAATGTAGGAAAAATAGCATGTGTGTGGCCAGGGATATAATATGATAATCAGGTTGCTGTTTGTGTTACCAAAAATACACAGTTTTGTCATCCTTGTGGGGACCACAGGAGGCAATGAAGCTGTAGTTGATGGTCTCCAGTTGTGCAAAGAGCTGCAGTTTAATGCCTCAGCCAACTCATAAAGCCCTAAAATCAACTGACAGAGTGGTAGGCTGAGGCTATATTCAGGCGGCTGGTGCTGGTACAATATTTCTGCGTGGTTTCTATAAACAAAAGAATTCCGCACCAAGGACACTGGATTAACCCTACTATAATGCCTTTTGGTCCCGAGGTTTAAAATTAGATGTAACGTCCATTCTAATCCCAAGAGCGTCATCATGTGTTAGGAGCATCTGTTGACAGCTCGCATTCCTCGCGTATCAGTGGAGAGGCAGCAGTCTGGAGAGCCGCTGGCAGGCAGGGCTATTGTTAGATGGTACCCACTGCATCCGTCCGTCAAGACTCCCCTCCCTGCCCCGATTGCCTCTCTGCCTGCCCGCTTGTCCGGACCCCCTGCTGCATCAAGTAAACATGATTCACACCGGAAGTTTTGTGTGAATCATTTTCCTTATAGCTTAAAACCAAGACCAGCATGAGAAGCTTTAAAAACACCATGTAATTAACCACCAAAGTCCTTTATAAAGTATGAAATGTTTAGGTTGGTTTATAGTAGGCTACTTGCACGGCGTTTTCATTTTATGTTAGCTAAACTAATTCAACTAGAACCTATGAGCTTTAGAGACCCAAATATCCATTAAAAAGTGACAATCTCCATGGCAACGGTAATAACACTACTTAGTATGGCGGTACGACATAACAAACTTCTCAATCTCTGTCGAAAAGACGTCATTCTGCCTTATGACATTATCATGAGTGTCCAGCGACTTATCATATGTCAGTTTTGGTATTTCTTACTTGCAATGAAGTATTTTCACTTTGTGGTATTGACACCATTACTTAAGTAAAGGATCAGAGTACTTAATTATTCCAGCACTGCAGGTCACAGAATTTGCTGGGTTACCAAATACGGTATAACACCGTCTCTCTCCCTCTCTTTGACTTCTGCCTCTCAGATAATGCTATACAGCTGGGAATTATTAGTAAAGCCCAGTCTTTAGTACCTATTATTTTCCCACTATAGTATTAACACCATTACTTAAATAAATGATCTTCATGAATAGCATAGCCTAGCTTCTTCTAGGTCACAGAATCCGATGGGTAACCAAATACGGTATAACACCGAGTAAGTTTCACTGGCGTTACTGCTAATGTTTGTGTGTGTATGTTTGTAGTAAGACCAAGTCCATAATAAAAGTTCAAACTTTGAGTTAGCCAACAGGTCACTTAGAAAACATATTAGATGAAACAGCACTGGTTGAAACTATTTTGCCCGATAATATAGTTGCATCACTAAAAAAGTAGGGTTATGGATATATTAAATGAACTTTATTGAACTTTGAAAATTCATTTCTCTAAATTATTAGCAACACTGCCATTAAAATTGTCTTCGTGTTTCCACTTAGTGCAGCTTCCACAGGGTAGTGTGTCCAGTTCATTCAGACTGAGTTGTGTCATTTCTGATGACTTTACTTACTTTCCTCTGCTGTTGCTCCCACGCAGGGTCCAGCAGCATGTCCCTGTCCCATTCATCCTCCTGCAGCATATACTCCTCCTCGTAGCCGTTTCCATAGCTCACCGTGGTGGTCTCCACCTGGGTCATAGTCATCATTTTGGCGTCGCTTTCTGTTACCCTGATACTCAACAGTGTTATCCTTCGGGACGGAGTTTGGACTAACTTTCAGTGTCGAGTATTTGACTTTCGTCTCTCTGTCTGTTAGCTGCGGTCTTCTCTCTGTTCTCTCACACGCCTGCCCTTGTCCTCCCGACCTGATAGACGTCTGCCCCCGGTTGCCACAGATGAACAAGCGACGGTATCATTAGTACTGGACAGTCATGTGACTCCTTCATACCTTCCCCTGAAATCCCCATCACTCAACAACACCCACCCACATAAGACTGCAGCAGGACACTTTATTACCATGAATTCAATAAAATAGCCTTTATTGTAGAAAAAAAAAACAATTTCAGACTTTCATTTAAGACAAAAAAAACAACACAAAAATCGACTTGGGAGATATAAATAAAATGCTTCTTCCTTGGGAAACCCAAATATTCTCATACTGAGAAGCACTTAAAACATGGGTGCTGTTATAAACCTACCAGGAGATTCTGTGATAAATCATTGACTTCATCATAGACAGCAGATTTAATCATTTTATGGTGCAATGTAGTGTATTGTCTTGTCCACTTTTTCATTTGTTTCTATTGCTCACTGAATAATACCTGTAGGCCATTTAGGTCTTGATACAATACTGGGACAATGAAGATGAAGAGTTATCAATTTAAATATGTGAAATATAACACTAAATCCAAAGCATCTGATGAAATTATTGAGATTGTGTTACTGTCTCTAGGTGTGAGTGTCCATGCATGTGTGAGCATAGTGTGTTCAAGTACAACAAATAATATGATAAAAAGTGACCTTTCAGATGAGTTTAAAAACACTATGGCTTAGAGGCAGACAAGATGTGTGATATGTTAGATAATGTCCTATAAGTTACACAAACAGGAATAAAGTGGATTTTCCCCAAAAAAAAACATTTGCCCGGACTATGCTCAGATTTTGCACTTTTGGAAGCCTGGTCATTTTGTAATGGAGTCTGAGTGGCACTTTGTAATGTTGCACTATGCAAATAAAGACAGAATAATTCTGCTTCTATGTAAAATCACAAGCAAGGAAAGGTAGCTCTGAATAACAAGCTGTTTAGGAAACTTATGAAAATGGCACATGCAAAATGCCCCAAAAATGTTTTCATTGTCTCTAAAACCGCAACTCCAAGTGTCCACTTAATGGAATTGGAGGAATATAATGAGTAAGACAACTCTCTAAAGAAAAGTCTGTTCCTTTAAGGTTCAAACTGGCAGGGAGGAAGCTGGTCCCTACAGTCACTACTGAAGGATAACCTCACCACAGAGCTAGAGTTCAAACAGAGTGCAAACACAGACACATGGGAGTGAAAAGGGCAAGAGTGTTTCTCACAACCAACCAACAACCTGAAGAATATGTTATCTGTCACAGCAATGGTGGTACTGTCCAGGGGCTTGAAATTAACCCAAACAATCTCTGGGCTCAGAGCACAACAGCTGGGGGGGAAAAAGGGAGTGTGTGAACAGGGGGAGTGAGCCAATTGGACCCCCTCTATCAATGCATATCATCTGATCTGCAACAGTGTTCTTTGGTCCTAGGTGGTTCACAAGGAAGGGAAGAAAAAAGGAGGGGTGTGATTAGGAGATTTTCTGTTTTCATCATTCGGTTTCATTTAAGCTACAAGGTCGCCGCCACTCCTGGCCTCGTTCGTGAATCCATTTGTTTGATACTAAAGACAGAAGGAAAAAAAAGACAATAATTATAAACTTAATCTAACCTGTAAGTCCCATAAAACTGTTGACAGCACTTGTTTTATAACTCACTCTTGGATTAAATTACTTTTACAATTAAGATTCTCTTCAGCAAATACTCTGGTCCTATAAACATATTGACTAAGGCGTTTATATTTGGTTTAATAGGGAAACAGACAAAGAGGAACTCACCCCACTTGTTCCCCACCAACACAGGGCAAGCTGCATGTCTGGTGCTGTAGTCTCCTTCTCCACTGGGAAAGAGATTGTACCAGAACACTGCCGAGCCCTGAAATACACACACACAACAAACAGCAGCGGTTAAAAGTGTTCAAAATGTTCCAGGGTTAGGAGTCTTAGCGAGTCAGCCTCACTCTCCAAACACACTGCGTACTCTATTACCACAATTTTACTTGGTTAATGCTAATCTTTTAACATGTTCTCTGTGAACTATATATAAAACCAGCTAACAAAAACATCAGGAATTACTTATAATTAAGTCCTTCTCATACATGTTTATACGTTCAGGAACGTTTCTGCCAGGGTCATGTGTGAATGGCAGCAGGGATTATTATTCAGGTAAAAGTGTACCGCTAATTTCCCACCTCAAGATCTAGTAGCATTTCATGGAAAATGCCTGTGCAGCTGGGTGGTGAATCAAAGTATATATAAACATTACATCTGTCTGATGAAAGGTCCTTTCATGTGGAGCGAGCAAAGTAATCACGCGACACTGATGATGCATTTGCATCCGTGGCTTGTTTACAGTTGCCTTAGCAATGCTTTTATGGGTGATTTATCTAACAAACTTGTTGAATACCAAAATACATTAGAACATTGGTGCCAGAAAAAAAAAACCTTTGTTCCTGAAAATAACAGGAGGCGACTTCCACTGCACGCACATACATCAAGCCTTGCCCAATCTTCTTCTGTTAATTTTTATGGCAGTTGGAATCATTATATGTTGAATTAGCACCATCTGCTGGACTGTCCTTTCTATTCATGCATGTCATGGCACTGTGTGAAGAAATGTAGGATGGAAATATTCCTGAATAAAGCTCAATCTGTGAACAGTGAAAATCACTAATGGCACCTGAAAGATTATCCCAGTGACTTAACAGTAACTATGTATGAGTCTTCCATGTGGATCAGTTATATGATATAAACTCATTTCAGTGTGTAAGTTTATTATTGGCAAAGCTACTGAGTCAGAGGTAATGGATGGTAATAATTGATATAGCATAACCAGGTACTGTACCTTTTTAGGGAAAACTGCAGCACCAACATCTGGAAATACTGTGGCTCCACCTGCTGCTACATCACTCATCTACAACATAGACAAAGACGGTTGAGTGTTTAAATGGTGAATCAAATAATTATGTAGTTCTAATAAATTAAATTATTGGAAGGCCAGGGATTATGTTACTTGAGTGGTACATGTATTTTAATATTGATTGTAAGTTATACACATTCATTTATTTCTACATGGTTAGGATCCATTATGAAAACTGTCTCAAATTCCAACAAATGCATCTTCCTTCTTATTGCATCAGTATAACAAATTCCTCTTTAAGCTGGATGGTATGTGATTTCGCACACTGGCAAAGCCCATAATCACATATGACAGACAGTCCTTGATGTATATAATGCCAGAGTGTTACCCTAAACAAAACTACAGATAAATTAGTATGGTTTTTCACTGCCAGGTATGAGACAACTCAGTGTATTCACAGTTTTAATGGCTAACGTTTACTCGGTACCATGTGGGGTGAGAGCTTTTTGTTATGCCTCTTTAAGGCCTCATTTTATTAAAACAATTGTCAGCCAAGTTAAGTTAAAACATAATGAGATTGCTTCAGTTAATTAACATTTTAAAAAGCAATTATCTGCAAGCTACTGATTATGTATTGGTAATATAAATTCTCAGATTAATAATGGCTGTATGCTTTCTTGTATATAAAGTGCATGTCAAGCCTTGCTTATAAATGACATAAATGCTCACTCGTGTGTGACCGGCTCCTTATTGTTATGAAAACCTCAAACCTACTGTAGCGTTGTGAAACCAAAATTCCTTACTAATGGGTATTTTTACTGAAACCATTTTTTATTTTGACCTATGAAACCCTGATTTTCCAGCAGTTTTAAAACAGATTAAAGAAGTCATAAATAATTAGTTCTGCACTATATATTCACTGTGTCTGCTTGTTGTTAAGTAATCTAAAATATACATACACACGAACACACACACACACACACATATATATTTAGATATATGTATACATATGTATAAAATAATATAGAGTGAAATATTAAAACCAATGATACCACATTATATACATTTCTCCCATAGTTTATCGTTATTACAATCTTGACTCGTTGGCTCAAGGAGTGGGTCTGAAAATCTGAAGATGCTTTTTTTTTTTTTTTTTTATCAAAGAACAGGTTAAATTTAGCCATTATCAGCCAAGTTAAAATTAATCAAGGCTTGACTCACATAAAAGAGCCACGTTGCTATGCGGTTCCCAGTGCCCAGCTCTTTAAAGGCATCTGGCTCATCTTTCTGTGGAGAAACAGTAAAAATAGGGTTTATTGTCCTGGCATACAAACACTACTCTTTGACAGAGAAATTAACTTTAATGCAGAGGTCATACCCTTCCGAAGTCAAAGTGAGGCTCGTATTGACCTCCAACGCCATAATTTGCAACCTACAGACACAAAATTGCACAGTAAGGAGATTGTTAAAAAAACTATGTATACCACTCTTGAATTTATAATGATTCAGGAATATATTGATGCAACAAAGAACAATGAAATAAGACATCCATACTTAAAAACACTTTACCTGCAGCTCTTCTGCAGTATCCATTTCCAACCCTGTGAGATCCTCAATTCTCTGGTTGATCCTATCAATCATTGGATCTTCAAAGCCAGTGAGCCAAGCACTGGAATAACAGGAGGGAAAGTAGACCAATTGAGAAAAAAGGAGGTATGCTTTACAGTGCACCAGTGAGACACATAGTCACCCACTAGATGGTGGGAAAGATTTCTTTACTACCATTAGGCGACTGAGGAATAGGCCATTCTGAAAACATGCTGAGAAAAGTTTGAACATAAAATGAAATTGTGCATTACAATCAGATGAGAGAAGGAAAAGGGGAGCAGAGATATTAAGAAATGAGAAACAAGAAAACCTATACAGAATCTCCAATCAGCTCAGGGTACAGGGTTATTGTAATTTCAACCTAAATGTGCACTGTGATTATTTCACATAAAAGTCTGGTTATAGATTAAAACGAGATATTTTCATGGATTCAGCTTTCCTAACACTACCTCTGATAAAATAATCTCTTGACTGTGGATGAAAGTACTTTCTCTTGTAAATTACTAAAACACAGCACAGTTCTGGTTATACAATAATTAAAACTGGCACTTTTGGCTCATGCATTAAAAAGCCACATAAAAAGTACAACTACACAGAGTATTGTGAAAAAATATGCCTGAGAGACAGAGATAAAATATCTCCCAACACTCTCTTTGCACATCATAAAATTTAGGGGATTTTTATAAATATCACACCATCTATGATGACTATTATCCCCACCCTCCAAATGGAAGCGAGTATTCCTGCAGACCTATTCTGAGATGCATGTGTTTGTCTGAGAGACGTGAGTCATCAGTATTAACTCAGAATTTGTCTAGATGATAATGAGTTATGTTTTTGAAGGGATGATGAACCAGCCAACATTTTTTCCTCATGCAGCATTCATTTAGTTCAGAGAGAGGTGAAACTCTTCTGAGATCATCTATCTGCTCCTTTTTCTTCACTTAACTTAGCAACCTAGCACGTTCACATAAAAAAAAAAGGACGACCACACCCCTGCACCCACATGGACATTAATAACCAACAACAGTAAAACCAAAGAAATGTGGGGGTTTGGTGGGCTGCCTGCTAACTATTTTCAGTATCTCTCAAAGTGGAATAGTCATTTAAACTACAAGATGACATTTTCCTTTTTTAGATCCAAGAAAGGATAAAAAAAAAAAAAACCCTTTCCACAAGTGCATCGATCTGTTTTCTTGAGGGTGTGGATGCTGACTCAGACTTCGGAAGTTTCTGTAACTCTCTTGCTGATATGGAAGTTGAAAAGGCATATTAGAAATGCAACAGATGTAATGAGCTCATTTGAGGATATGATACAGATGCATTCCTGAAAAACACAATGGGGAATAAGCAGTCAGTCTGGATATCAAGTAACCTGGGAAGAATGGGCGGGGGTAAAATAACAGTCTGTCGCAACTCTGCAATGCCATGAAAATATCTAAATCCCTGTGAAAAAGAACAAGGAAAACTTCAACTACACCAAAAAACAACAAGAGAGGATTGTTTAGCTTGGTTGGATCTCAACACTGTTTGGTGTTTGAGTAGAAATCGAAAAAATTCTCCACTTTAACCAAATCTGAACATCCTCTAGTGTTTGTTTTCTGAGTGTGGCTAAAGATTTTCTTCTTTTTTTTTCATTAGCATTTTGGTTGGTACAGGACTTCAGCCAGGGCACAGAGATGAAGATGAAGAGTTGGAATGTAGGGGGGGATGGCATTGCAACCCTCCTGCTGACCTTTGAACCCCTTACCTCTTGGAGACTCTGTAATGGGCCGTGGTAAGTTTCCCAGTTTGGGGGTCATGCACCGTGGCTCGCCTTAACTACAGAAGTTCCGGCAGCGCAGCACGAGGACACAGAGGTGAAGGAGAAGATGATAAAAAGAGAAGGAAAAATTGGAATGTGATACACACAACAGGATGAATAGAAAGTAAGGTGAGAGAGGAGGAAAGAGGGAGAAAAAAGAAAGCAGATCCGGTCACTAG
>JANJYP010093118.1:0-12422 GCA_024605115.1 Rastrelliger brachysoma | reverse complement strand
ATGAGAGGAGAGTCAAGGAGCTGACCTACCAGGTAATTTCAAATGAACTATTTGAAAACTATTCTAATTCCTTAATTACAAAATGTTCTATCTATACTGCATCAGTAACACTGCTTGTTTTGCATAGACTGAGGAGGACAAGAAGAATGTGAACAGACTTCAGGATCTGGTGGATAAGCTGCAGCTCAAAGTCAAGGCTTACAAGAGACAGGCTGAGGAGGCTGTGAGTCAAATGTTTTGGATCTTTTCATAACCACAGAAAATAACATATGCTAATATGATGTAATGTAAAAATAATACATAAACCCTTTACAGGAGGAGCAGGCCAATACTCACTTGTCCAGGTTCAGGAAGGTGCAGCATGAGCTGGAGGAAGCTCAGGAGCGTGCTGACATCGCTGAGTCCCAGGTCAACAAGCTGAGAGCAAAGAGCCGTGATGCTGGAAAGGTAACTACGTTAATAGATTTTAAGGTATATCATGTATCAAACGTAAGCACTTATATCCTTATTCAATAGCCATTAACTCAAAAGAATGGTTAGGTAGTGTCCCACTGTATCAGCACTGTTGTTTATAACAGACTCTTATTTTTATCAGAGAACATGATTTAATTCTAATTCTGTCATTCGATAAAATATTTCATTACTTTGTTTACTTTACTGCATTTTGAACACTGCAACCAAGTATTAATTATCTCTTTTGATTTCAGGGAGGTGACTCTGCTGAATAAGACAAGACCCAACTAAATCATTTCCACAAAGTTCATATAATATGAGCTGCTTGAGAATTATCTTCTGTACATTTTCAATAAATGGAAAAAAAGAAAAATCTTTAGTGTTCTGTTTTCTTGCTTCTTCTTAATGGCCATATTTAACCAGAGATACCCAAGCAGATGAGGTGCCAACAGGAAAGCCGACAAAGATACAAGTACTAGTTTGCCAGCGGAGCAGACTGTTTTCTTAGCCTGTCATACTGTTTCAACACATTGTTGATGTTGTATATTGAAATCAATTTAGGCTGCTTTTTGAATGTACTTTTGTAATTTTATTGTTGCTTAACTTGCTACATTTCTCTGGCGGATAGCTTCAGTGTAGTGAAGCTTCATTCAACGCAGAGTAAGGTGTAGCCTAGTCACTTATACATATTTTCCAAGTAGCTTGCCGAACACTGGTTAGCAGGGCCCCTTCAGAGAGTCACCAGAAAAAAAATCTCAGGGCAGTCGATTGAATGGGTATTATCACTGCATCGAGAGAAAAAAAGTTCTGATACACAAGTTTTCCATTTTTTAAAATTATTCTCTAATCTGTGATTTAGGAATGTCATTCATCACGTCAATCATCATTGGTCATCAAATCATCATGAGAAGTTTAGACTGAACTTTTAGAGGGAAAAATCACAGTTGGTGGAGTTTTCTGTCCATCATCCTGCTGGTCTGTTCTTTATCAATACCAGGCTGCAACTCCTCCAGGACATGATACTGTCTGCTCATCTTTTTGTCACCATGCCCACCTTAGTCCTGTGTCTGTGCTGGGACTCACCTTCCTCCAGGCCTTCCTGGGCTCTCCACTTCCTGCCTTTCTGAACATGATTATTGCTGCTGCTGCTGCTGATATATATATGTTTAGCAAAGTAACAAATATGTACAAAGCAACACAAGTAGCAGCACATATCTCCTCCACTCGCACAGAACTGCTGTGCTGTATATGTAGCTTCAGTGCAGTCATGGAGGTCTTCTGTTGTGCAAGAAAGCCCAAAGTCATCTCATCATCTGCTGATAGGAAGCTTGAGCTATTACTTCTTTTTTCAACAGACCTTCCTCTCCAAGGTCTTCACTGTTGATTGGGTTACCTTATATACCAGCAGAGGCCAGAAGAGTTGAGGTAAGGCACTGTGTTGTTAATCCAAGCCTTGAACTTGCCAGGTATCCCACACTTGTCTGTTGTGGTGAGCCAAGTCTCAAGCTCCATGATGGTTGCTTGCATTGCCACTGCATCCCTGAGGCTACTGTCAAAGATCTTTCCTAGGCTCTTGACTGGCTTCTAAATGAAGCTATTTGTTGAAGCATATTTATATAGTCATGGAGAAAGGTTTTCGGACACCCCATGCATTTTGGAATATTGCATTGAAGAATCATTCTTAAGTCTTCAAGTGCAATTTCTTTTAATACAGCCACAGCCAAAATTCTAAATAAATCTCAAAAAGCCATTAAAAACATAAAACTGATTGGTTCCACAAAAATACATAAGAAATTTTGANCATTTTGGAATATTGCATTGAAGAATCATTCTTAAGTCTTCAGGTGCAATTTCTTTTAATACAGCCACAGCCAAAATTCTAAATAAATTTTGAAAAGCCATTAAAACATAAAACTGATTGGTTCCACAAAAATACATAAGAAATTTTGTGTTACGGCTTATTTCGGTAGCAGTGATCCACTAATGAGGGTTGTGATTTTTATTAAAATACACAATTTGTGTTGCTGAGCTTCATGTCTATATAAAGCCAGCACATCTGAAAGTTCCTGACAGACAAAATACAGGAAACACACTTAAGGAAACAGATTTTCAGCCCACTGGGTGTCCAAAAACTTTTTTCCACCACTGTAGATTTAGATATTACATTTATATTTATATTTAACATTTACATTTAGATTTAATATTTGCATTTATATTTATTTTTCATTTTTAACAATTATATAAAACATGCTGTTTTACATGAACTTAGGGTTAGGGTTAGGGTTAGAAAAAAAAAACTAGCTAAATGTGAGGAAAGTGAACTAAATGTTCAAAATATGTCACCTATGAAACTGTAACCAAATTTTTTACATTTGGCACCCCCAATTAAAAAATGTAGTTGAACATTGCTAGTGCTGCCCAACACTGCTGCTAGCTGTATATAAAGTACAAACTGAGTACATTTATTTTAAAACGGCTGCTAATATCTATGTACTTAAATAGAATTTTTCATACAGGACTTTTACTTAAAAGTATTAGTTATTTTATTAATTGATTTATTTAAGAACTTGACTGCATCTTTCACCACTGTAAATTAGTGTCTAGTATGCTACAGGGATGCTGCCTCCACCCTGCCCATGGGTCCCACTTAGAACCACAATGGTACTAACATAAATCACTTTGAAAGTAAAACTGAAACCACTGGCAAGTTGCTCTATGAGATTATGTTTGGACTTTACAGTAAGTAGTAACAGTGAGACACTCGCCATTATGGAATGACAAGTGGCTTAATATAAGCCCAAAGTCATTGTAAGAATTTAAGTACTCTCCTGCTGCTACTTGTTGGCTATAGTGCCCAATGCTCTAAATATTCAGAGAGGTGACAGTCAGTATAAATTAATAGGAATCCTAATTGGTCTCTAAATTTATGACCTGTCCAAACAGGATCCATAAACATGGTCTCATTACTGGCTTATTTGAAATGAAACCAGATTCTCAGTGGTAGTAAGAGGCATTAAGCCAAATAGCAACAGTATCTAGTGAACTTTCATAATTTTACAGGTCTTTAGTCCAGCTTCGTTACCCACTGGACATGTCCCACAACAAAATAACTCTCCTGTTCTACACAGCTCACATAAAGTACTTTGAGAATAAAGTTGATTTTATCCAAATTTCAGACTGACTTTTTTAACTCCTAGTGGACACACAAATCAAATTGACTCCTCAGAAATATTGATAGTGTGGTTGGATATAACAGGAAAGAAAATAAGATGGCTTATTTTAAATCTAACCTGCTGATGTATTAAGCTTTATTATCGTCATTGTTGTTCTTTTATTCCATTATAAGCCTATTGCTTAAGATAGAAATGGTCTGTAGTATGACACCAACAGGTGACTGGAAAACAATAAATTAAAAATTGACTGAACAGGTATTAAAAATTGGTCACACTGCTGACTGACTCTATGTAGACAGGCAAATAACATACAGTACATATAATACATGGTATGAGAGCTGCACTAATGATGATAGATAGAAACACACACAGCCATCATAGAGAGATCAGGAAAGTAATGTTAGCATTTGAGACAGGCAGAGTGACAGATTATGTTAGGGCTTTACAATCAGTCACTGGCACTTGTAACAGCGAGACACAGACTGTTATGGAATCACAATTACAAGCCATACCAACCATAAGGATTTACTCTCCTGCTGCTATATGGTGGTTATAGTGCGCTGTGTACTAAATATTCAGAGAGGTGACAGTCATGTATAAATTAATAGGAATCCTAACAGCGCTCTAAATTTATGGCCAGTCCAGTCAGGAGGGCCTATCCATAAATATAATCTCATCGCTGACTTATTTGAAGAGATACCACGTTCATGTCATGTCAGCCAGCTGCAGTAACTCAAGTGTGGTAAATTTTTATTGCCTGTTGACACCACTAATAATTTTGTGTTATAAGCAGCATATTGTGGTTCATAAATCATGAAGTCTATTTTGATATGTCCAATTTTTTTCTTTCTGATATTAAGTCTTAAGGAAGAAACATTAGCCTGGAGTCTTCAGAGATTTATCATAGGTTTCATTACATTACAGATTCTTACCATTAAGCAAATCTTATTCTATTGAAAAAACCTACTTTTGAATCTTGGTTGTGCTTATTTGTGCAACAGTGAGAGAATAAGTGTAGCTTCATCATATTTAATTTGATAATTCTTTTCCTGTTACAATCTTTGAAGACGAACATATGATTTCTTTCCCTTTTATTTACTTGTTCAGTACAGCTACAGTGGTCCTTGTTATGTTATGCTGTCATATACTATTACACAAAATTATAACTTGAAGGACGTGGATGTAACTTTATATTGTACACAGTAGGCTGTATATTGTTATAACTAAGAGGGATGAATTAACTGTGGTACTAACACTTTACAATGTGCATAGGAAGCACATGTGTTGTTGTACCCCAGAACAGAAGCTATTTATATGGACACTGCAACTGACTGGTTGTCCATTTGTGTCGCAAGACATTTTTAGAAGTTGACTTTGGCTTTGTTGTTCTCACAGACAACTGCAGAGGAGTGACCACAAAGGCATCTGATATGTAAAGACAATTTCCTCTGTTTAGAATGACAAAGGAAGTAGGCTATTGTATACTTGATTGAAGTTGTGGTGTTCACTTACACTGCAGCTGCTGTAATTTTTTACACTGATGGCTGCCTCTTATACAATACTCGAATAATATGTTCAAAGTGTTAAAAAACCCTAGTACTGCCTCATGTCTCACCCAGAACAAAGTTATTAAGGAGTTTTACGGAGAACGTCAATTTATGCCAGTCCTGTCTCTGAACAAAGTGTAATGGAGGTATTTATGGTTTATTTATGGTTCACAAGAATATTTCAGTTACAGGCTGTTTGCAAATTTAGCCCTAATCCCACTGACTGGGGTACACATTTTGTCATTTCAGAAGTGCCTTATCAAGTGCACAATATAAAAATAATTTCTTTATTTGTATAGCGCCTTTCATACAAAAAATTAAGCTCAAAGTGCTTTACAATACAAAATGAGTGACATTCATCAAGTGCTTCACATAAATAAGTATTTATGTGAAAACCTGATAACATAAATAGTAAGACATACTTAGTATATCTTGTACTTTTATATAAGTATAAAACCCACTGACACATAAAATAGTGTATTAAATAAAATAAGGTAAAATAAATTACAACAAAATAAATTAGGTATAACCCTCTTAAATTAATATCCTCTCAAATAAACTAACATTTCACAATGACGGTTGTTTCCTACAGTAGTTTATTCTTGGGGTTCCAAGGCAGCCCAATTGTTAGTCCCTATATATAAATATATAGGTAGTAGGATTAAAATAATAAACATATATTATTTGATAGTAAGATAAGTTATTAAATACATATATCCTAAAAACTCAGCCTTTAAGTAAGCACACAGGAGTCTCCCTCATGTTCTGTCTGTGTTCTTTATAAATTGAAACCAAACAAAGGAAAAAGGACAGATCTTAACCTGCATCACCTTTGGTTCCTTTAGTGTTACCACCCTGTCTGTCGTGGTCTTTTAAAGTTTCTCAGGCTCCTCCTCGCCAGACGTGTTTGGCATGTTTTATTTCAGTCCAAGGGCTTAGTGCAGAGTCTCATCTATAACCATCTACAGTCTCAAGGGTATTCAAAGGAGAGGGTTATTCAGGACAATCTGTTCCCACTTTGTGGATCTTCTCCCCACTTTCTTAAACAATATTTGGTCAATTTGCTTGATTACGAAATTCATATTGAAGTTTACTATCTAAAATAATGACACAAAATGTAGAACAATTTTAGCCCTTACTCATTACAATAAAAAGCAAAAATGACATCAATCATGTGTCACTTATTTTACTAAGTACTTGGCACATGTAAATGAGTGACTTTCTAGCCAATACTCAAGAGAAATGTGCTATCATTAAAAAAAAAGAAATAGAAGAAGCTTAAAGTACACACAGTGGTTTCATTTGTTTCACAATTACACAGCATTTATAAGCAAGTCTTTTTGTGATATGATGGCACTCACATTGGTGTAATAAAATAGTTTTGCAGCACAGCATGCACATTAATTTATTAAATATTTCACTTGTAGGTTAGAACTAGGTTAATTAAATTTGACTTAGATTGCAATATCTCTTTAAATTGATCATTACACTTTCAATTAGTTGATGCATTTTATCCAGGGATGAGACAGTCCAATAATTGTCTTTATGCACAACATGCATTGTATTCAAGATGACACAGCAAATAGCCATACAGACTGTAACAGAGCTCCCAGCTTTAAGAAACAGCTACTAGATGAGTGTTGTTGAAGGACAGAATTGTCTTTTCATGCTACCTCCTAACTGAACAATCTTACTAAATCAAAACTATGTATATTAACATTTTGTTGTGCCAATATAGAGTGGGATGTATTTGAACACAAAAAGACTCCCCTCAAAGTTGAAAAAAAAAAAAGAAAAAGAAAAACTACTGAAAACTTTTGACCTTAGTTGAATAGCATGCTGGACACATGCTTTGGGTTGGCTGAAAAAAAAAACTGAAGACCTTTGACCTTATTTGAATAGCATATGCGCAACACATGTTTGCACAATAGCCCACCTACCTACTGAGGTCACATGAATGTCATGCTTCAAGGTCATCTTGTTTTTGAAGAGAGGTAAAAGACGGCAGCTACACTTAAGAGTTTGTGTGAAACAAACATGAAGGTAACGTAAGTAAAAACAGTTATTTAGTATTTACTCTCAGATATTATGAATTAAAATTTAATGTTACACTCTTCTTGAATACGCTTTTACATTACAGTGATGGCATCTCTAACATCTTGTTTATTGGCATGAGACTTATTTTGGGTCTTATCCCAGCCTAGATGGCAACTGTTCATCCACTCCATTCCAAGGCGATATGTAATCCCTCCTCAGCTTTTATGGAATGGCGCTCAGCCTCAATTTTATTTCAGACATCTGAGATGTGTGGTTGTCCTGCAACTGTATACCAGTGACATTTAAATGCTTCTCCAAAACCACAGCCTGTGCCTGCCATTGTACACCCCTCTGAGATTATTGTCACAAAGACTAGAGATCATTGAGGAAATTATATTTTAATATTGAAACAAGTTGGTGACAGATTTATGTTAGTGAAAAGTTCATTTATTTATGCATCCAAATGCTTAAAATCAGTTCTTAATTTTTTACCCAACAAATATCCCACTAATTATGGAGTGACATCTTATGGCAAGCACTGTGGTATGATAACATATTGAAATAATGAGGATATTAAACATATTTTGATTAAATACAATTTAAAGAAAAAAGATGTAATCAATAAATAGTTTATTTTAACAATAAATGACATAATAACATTTTAGAACAGAGAAAATATGTTTTGTTTATGACAACTAAACTAAAATGACTGTAATAATCACTGTATTCAATATTAGACCTGTTTCAGTGAACTACTGAGATTGACATGTAACAATGTTTAACAATGCACCACTGACATTTTGGTGCTTCTC
The DNA here is from genome assembly GCA_024605115.1 of Rastrelliger brachysoma. Taxonomy (NCBI): domain Eukaryota; kingdom Metazoa; phylum Chordata; class Actinopteri; order Scombriformes; family Scombridae; genus Rastrelliger; species Rastrelliger brachysoma. Next base: position 4,400 of record JANJYP010093118.1, on the reverse strand, counting down.
CAAAGCATGAATAAAAATCTTCCCCATAGCTGCATTACACCAACACTGTACAAAACTGTATTTATACATTGATCAGTTTAAATTTAACATATTAATTTTACATAATTTATAATTTAATAAAATGTTTTGTATTTCTTGACAGGTGTGTATTCAACATCTTATCATCATTTAGAAAATTGACACATAATTTTACAGTAAGAAAGGTTTAAAAGTAATGAAGTACATTAATGTATTATTTTTAAGTAATTTTACTCACACTTTGATTTTTGAAGATTTAGATTTTGGAACAGATGATGCCAGGGCAAAATATATACTACTACAAAGGTATGCACATGGCCGTATAATCACTGTAAATGTCAGTGTCACAGGATTAGTGGCAACATGACAAGAATACATGACCAAATTGAGCAGGGCACACCTACCGAGGAGACAGTCCCCCTCTATAAAAGAAGCTGCTCAGGACTCTGTCAATAACTGGTAGGCTTCCAACTCAGGTGAGTACATAGACTTCAAGTGTTTAGTATTGATAAAATGTGATCAATGATATACATACAACTGTGTTACATAGTATAATGGATTTTTGAAAATTGTATTTTTAAGTATTAAGTTTTAATATACACCATGTCATACCTTTCATTTGTAATTATAATAAACACATTTTGATTTATATACTCATGCTTGACCATTTATTAATAGGATCAAAAGAACTGGCCTGACTGCATTTCATCTTCTCGGACCAAAGAAGGTAAACATAGTTAGTTCCAGATGATATCAACATTTTTAAACACATCTTACCTGAGGAACCTACCAAGATTTATCAAAAGAAATACAAGAAAAACACAATAAGCGTTCTCCTTATTTTCAGTCTCTTGTGAGGTGCCATCATGAGCACGGACGCAGAGATGGAGGCCTATGGCCCGGCGGCCATTTACCTCCGGAAGCCTGAGAAAGAGAGGATTGAAGCTCAAACTGCTCCATTTGATGCCAAAACAGCCTACTTTGTTGCTGATACTGATGAAATGTATCTGAAGGGTAAACTCATCAAAAGGGAGGGTGGCAAAGCCACTGTTGACACAGTTACAGGAAAGGTACATGAATGAATACTTTATTTGAAACAGTCCTATTAAAACCTTGATAGACTTGTGATACCGATTGTTATGAAACCCTGGTAGATGAATTTTGACGTTCATCCCAAAAAAGATCATTTGGAACACTGTCCTATAAAACTATCTTTTTGGTGTTATTTCCAATTCAGACACTCACTGTGAAGGAGGACGACATCCATCCCATGAACCCTCCAAAGTTTGATAAAATTGAGGACATGGCCATGATGACCCACCTCAACGAGCCCGCTGTGTTGTATAACCTCAAAGAGCGTTTTGCATCATGGATGATCTACGTGAGTGTTTGACTTGAACATAAATCAGAGTGAATACACAATCTGACCTATGTGTTAATAGAGAAAGTTTAAATAAACAAACTTTTACCAGTTTTGTTTCCTTTTTGCTTCAGTCATTGGATGAAATTGAAATTTAGATTATCCATTTGTCAAACGGAGAGACGATGTGTTTAAATGACGTCTGAGTGAATTCTTTTCTCTTTTCAGACCTACTCCGGCCTATTCTGTGTCGTCGTGAATCCCTACAAGTGGCTTCCTGTGTACGATTCTCAGGTTGTGGTAGCATACAGAGGCAAAAAGAGGATTGAGGCACCACCCCACATCTTCTCCATCTCTGACAATGCCTATCAGTTCATGCTCACTGGTAAGATCAAACTTAGTACAACAGTAAACTCAATGAGACAAAGAAGATAACTGCAGCAATGAGTATAGTTTTAAATGGATTCTAACTGCATACATTTCAGATCGTGAGAACCAGTCTGTCCTTATCACGTAAGTACAACACATCTTCTCAAGACAATTCTTAGAAATGTCTTGACTATATAGTGAAACACTCAACATTATTTTAAATTTAAATTTCCCAGTGGAGAATCTGGTGCAGGAAAGACCGTCAACACCAAGCGTGTCATCCAGTACTTTGCAACAATTGCAGTGACTGGGTCCAAGAAGGCTGAGACATCTGGCAAGATGCAGGTAAAATTGGTTGTCTGCAAAAAAAAAAATTGCCACAGTTGATTGTTGTTGAATGTTTGAACATGGTTTAATAATCATTCTATGTAGGGTTCACTAGAAGATCAAATCATTGCAGCCAACCCTCTGCTGGAGGCCTATGGTAATGCCAAGACTGTGAGGAATGACAACTCCTCTCGTTTTGTAAGTAACCAAATTATAGGACTATACATAATTTTGACATACTTATTGTTATTTAGAGTCATACTGACATATTTATGGTGAATGTTTAGGGTAAATTCATCAGAATCCACTTTGGCTCTACTGGAAAACTGGCTTCAGCTGATATTGAAACATGTGAGTTATTGTGAAAAGTTTCCTTTTACAGTTGGGAACATGAATAGTGAAATGTAGCATATTGCATTAACTACTGTTTGATGCCCATTCATCACCAATTATTCTTTACCAAACAGATCTGCTGGAGAAGTCCCGTGTAACCTTCCAGTTGTCTGCTGAGAGGAGCTACCACATCTTCTATCAGCTGATGACTGGCCACAAGCCTGAACTCCTGGGTAAGTTATAATGAAATAATCATATAATAAGAAAAAAATAAAAGAATTGGTGAAGACTATTGCATTTCCTCTAATTTCTTCCAGAGGCTCTTCTGATCACCACCAATCCCTATGACTACCATATGATCAGTCAGGGCGAAATCACTGTCAAAAGCATCAATGATGTGGAGGAGTTCATTGCAACAGATGTAAGTTCATTGTAATTTGTAGAATAGAAGTAAATTATTGTGAGAATTTCTAAATTTTCGCTTTCCATAATTCATAGACTGCTATTGACATTCTGGGCTTCACTGCTGAGGAGAAGATTGGCATCTACAAGCTGACTGGTGCTGTGATGCATCATGGCAACATGAAATTCAAGCAGAAGCAGCGTGAGGAGCAGGCTGAACCTGATGGCACTGAGGGTAATCATATTGTTATATTTTACATTACAGCATATTATAGCAGGTACAAAAATAATTAAAAAGTATTACAGTGTTACAAAAAGTGCTCTGAAGTCTTTGCATAAACTTGATAATAATTCATCATCCTGCTACAACAAAGAATTGTTTGAATATCAATAGCAGCATTTATGAGCAGAGTTCTGGCAGTCAGTAATCTGTCTAAGCCATCTGTGTCAAAACTGTGGGTGTATCAGTCACAAATTATGTGATAAAAACATAATAATGTCATGAAAACACAGACACAGTCCACAAACTGCCAGCATTGTACATACAATATCACATACATTGTTGCATCATACCTTATGTTGCTTCATAAAAAGTGAAATCTCTTGGTTTCATTCCTTGCCTATCTTTATTCTTTATTCTTTTATTAAGAGGCTGATAAAATCGCCTACCTCATGGGCCTGAACTCAGCTGACATGCTCAAAGCTCTGTGTTACCCCAGAGTCAAGGTCGGAAATGAATTTGTGACCAAAGGTCAGACTGTGCCACAGGTAAGATAAGACATTTTGATAATTGAAAATTAAAGGGGCAATATTTCCATATTGACATGAGAGTAGTATTCTGAAAAATTATTAAAATATTTATTTCTAGGTCAACAATTCCGTCAGTGCTCTGTGCAAGTCTGTCTATGAGAAAATGTTCTTGTGGATGGTCATCCGTATCAATGAGATGCTGGACACAAAGCAGCCAAGACAGTTCTTCATTGGAGTGTTGGATATCGCTGGATTTGAGATCTTTGATGTGAGTCATTTCAAGAATATTTAAATTGCATCATATCAGCAGTATTTGATGATTTATGAGTCTTACTATGATGACTGATCACATCATCATAATTACAGTTCAACAGCCTGGAGCAACTGTGCATCAACTTCACCAATGAGAAACTGCAACAGTTCTTCAACCACCACATGTTTGTCCTGGAGCAAGAGGAGTACAAAAAAGAGGGAATTCAATGGGAGTTCATTGACTTTGGTATGGACTTGGCTGCCTGCATTGAGCTTATTGAGAAGGTAAGACAAAGCCAGGTATAATTTAACTCTAGCTTTCTCAGTACAAAATATTACCAAATATTGATCAATAATTTCCCCCTCAGCCAATGGGCATCTTCTCCATCCTTGAAGAGGAGTGCATGTTCCCCAAGGCTACAGATACTTCTTTCAAGAACAAGCTGCATGATCAGCATCTTGGAAAGACTAAGGCCTTTGAGAAACCAAAGCCTGCAAAGGGCAAGGCTGAGGCTCACTTCTCCCTGGTTCACTATGCTGGTACAGTAGACTACAACATCACTGGCTGGTTGGACAAGAACAAGGACCC
>JANJYP010093106.1:0-15627 GCA_024605115.1 Rastrelliger brachysoma | reverse complement strand
CACGATTCCTTAATCTCTGCTCACATATTGAGTATTGTGTGATTATTGAGTGATTATTTGCTGTACATTTCTTACACACCATTCCTTTAAAACCTAAAATAGATTAGATTTTCAATTTCTCAGAAATCTTCTCATGGGAGAAATGTATTTTTAGACTCTGCTAGCATTTCTGGGGAATTGCCCTTTTAAAGATTATTTTCATTTCATTCATATGCTTAAATGCACTGGTAATATAATTGGTAAAACTATTTGTCCTCTCAAACAAAGGATTAACGAACACAAGTTCAGTAAGAAGAAATTATATTAATTANTTTTAAAGATTATTTTCATTTCATTCATATGCTTAAATGCACCTGTAATATAATTGTAAAACTATTTGTCTTCTCAAACAAAGGATTAACGAACACAAGTTCAGTAAGAAGAAATTATATTAATTTCCTTGTTTCCTGTCATTTTAATAATCACTCTCAACCCATCTCCTCCCTCAGGTTCCAGGGTATGGAACAGATTACTCTTCAGAGAGGAGGTGATGTTGACAGGCGACTATGACAGAGAGAGCTTTATTGGATCCACATCTTACAAACTTTACAACCACTGGGTCTCAATGAGGATTTTGAAATGAGCGTTGTACTTTAATCAAATCACAATAGATTTTAGGCCATACTATATTTTATGATCACCACTACCTAATATTTGCATTGCACTTTGCATTTCGGCTTATGTGTAACTTTAATGTATTGATGTTTCTTATTTTCAGTGTTTAAGGCTGTACCTGATCTAAGACTGCAAGTTTCTTTATAGGACTACAATTCCCATGATACCCTTCTAGCCTAAGCCATGTTTGACATAGGTATCTGGCCTTATGTAATCAAGTCAAATCAAGTGATGTGACTGCCAGAACCCTTATGTACAGCTACATTTACTTGTCTTGTATGCCTGAAGAAGGTTACAGACTGAAAGCTTGCAACAATAAATATATGCACAGTGTCGTGAGTGTGCGGTTGCTATTTTGTGACTTTTTTTTTCAGTGACTTTTTCTCACTGTAAATATTATTTTTATAACATTTTAGTTTGAATAGTCATGTCATTTCAGTTTGTCACCTCACTTAAGAAATTTAATTCATGAAATGTTACAAAAGGAAAAAGCACAATTAATTCCTTTTGTGAATGTACTCTTGAAACATATGAGTTGTAATATTAGCTTCTCCAACCTTTCACTGATTGACTTTGCATCTATTGCTCATTTTTCTTTTATTTCATGACAAATAAAATTTGTTAAGCTGGTTCCCATCAAACAGACAACATCAGTATAGCTGTTCTTTGAGGTCAACAACACAGAAGATTTCAACACAACCATTTATTTCCTACAGAGTAGAGAACAAAACTCAGAACTTCACAAGAAATTGTTAAGACAAACTCCTTTCTAGTTTTTTATGTTTTATTCATAGCCTAGCTGATCAGATATAGCCAATGCATGCACATATTGGTCCTGCCATGGTTGGCTAAATTAATCCCTTTCTGCACAGTACTTTGTATTCTTTGTATATCAGTGACTGTGTTCTTGTTGTGTCTGTCTGTCTGTCTGTCTGTCTGTCTGTCTGTCTGTGTACCCACTGACTTCATGATGTTGAGATCAGGACTCAATGGGGGCCACACCATATGTTGCAGAACCTCTTGTTCTTCTTGTCACCGAAGACAGTTATTTATGATTCTGACCGTGTGTTTGTAGTTGTTGCACAAGCTGCAGAATAAATGTGGGACAGATCAGATGTCTTTGTAATAGTATATTGCATTATGGACAGGAATCTAGATATCTAAAGTGCCTAAAACCTTTGCATAGTACTATATGCTATACAGTATATTAACTTATCTCTGCTCAGGTCTGTGAACATCTACATCCATCATTCACTTTATTGAACTTGATTACTCTCATTTTGTCATGAATTACCTGAATTGGATTATTTCTGTGTTTGCATTTTGAGGCACTTAAGCTGATTTTTCAATTGCCCAGGCAGCAACCACTACAAGTGAAGAAAAGCCCCAAACAACATTTTAGTGTTATTCTGGGTTTTTTTTAGCTGTTGTGAAGGTAGTGTTTTGATTTATGTGATGCATTTACAGTATATTGATCTGAATGGAACTGCTCGCAATGATAGCATTCACGACCTGCTGGTCATAGCATCCAAACAAAATGACCTCTTGATGATACAGTGTCTGCAGGATAAGGCAGAGTTTCAGTTCCCTGAGGCCAAGTATTTCATGCATAATGTGTTTATAAATACTTTTTTTTAACTCAAAATAAAAATAATGTAATCAAATCACTGAGTTACAACAGTGTGATAAAGGTTCTAAGAGACATGTTGGGCAGACAATACACTATTATAATATAGTGTATTAACCCTTCTGATTAGTCCCAGGTACAGTGCAATTCGATACCAGTCACCTATATGGAGTTACTGGTATGAATGTCTTTTGTAAGTGTAATGTATGCAATGTATATGTTTATGTGTTTTGAGGGTTTTTTTTGGCTGCTTGTTTATTTTTAAATTGTCCATGTATACTTTGTGTGCTGTTTTGTCTTCTTTTTTTGGACCCTGAATCTGGCAATAAATAAAGATAAGATATTATCAGGTTTGAATGTTATGTTAACATAACTCGCTCCAGCTTGCAGTGCAGCATCTTTGCTCAATCTGTTGATCATGAGATTAGTAGTTTGTGGTTGAACAACAGCGATATGAATTGTGATCTGTTTAATGATAAAAAAAATAATACAATGTTGATCACACTACACCGCCTCCATTCTGACTTTCATAATGAACATGCAAAACATTTAGGTAGGCTATTTGTGTGTGTGCACCCATGTGTTTGTGTGTGTTTCTGAATGTGTGTAACATTATATTTGTTTTGGATGTGTACACAAGCTCAGCAAAAACTATTATTTTGGGCAAGCAGTTGTTTGCTTTGAATACAAACAGACTAATCACTGTATTTTCATTCTTCTATAACCATTAAAGTCTCTATTGTTGAAGAGGTTCAGGGGCAATACACCTGTTGGTTTTGATCATTTACTACATTGGCATATGGCAGTGTGCTAGACAAAGACAGCATATTGTGTGTCACTCATCTGTATGCAGACACAACCACTGCTGTGTGTCTTTCTTTTACTCATAAAACTCACAAAAGCCATTACAGACCTCAGAGCTCACCTGTGCATGAAAGCTACCAGTATGTAGACAAGAAAAGAAAGACTTAAAAAGCTACTGTACAATAACGTGCCAGTTTGGCCTGCAGCTGTTAGTTCTGTGAAGCTTTCTTGAAATATGATTATATAATTGACCCACCTATTGAAAGTTAATGACACAAAATCAATTTGCAGCAACCACATTGGAGTAGCTGTATTGGACTGGTTCTCCTTAGTATTAGCTCAAACATTTAGTGGTTTTGTGCACCTGAGAGACAGGAGCAGAATTCAGTAGAGAAAAAATGTGTCACGGTCGTGAACTATGGTACATTTTCATAGAACTAAGCTTCATATCACATTTAGTGATGGACTTTTATTGTGGCATTTGTATAAAGATGGCAGTGACAGGAACTCTACGGCCGAGTTAATGTGTAGGAACCCTGATAAAACTTTGTAGGAAGTGTCATGTGATGTCGAACCTTCTAAGTGTTTTTTTAAAATAACATTTTGAATGCGTCTTGCCAAGTGCCCAGGCTCAGATAGAGAAAGCCATAAGGCTTAAAACTCAAACGATGGTCAAACTCTGGCAAGCAGCAACCAATGTAATTTTCTTTTTACACAAACATTTGACTGAAGCCCATGCAGACATACAACCTACAATAAAAATCCATGTGTGTATTGCCTTAAGTTTGTTATACATTCTTGCTTCTGAATACACTGTGAACATCTCGTGTATTTTTTTATGAATTTACCCATGACAGCTAACTGCAAAACTTACAAATGATATACAAACTAAGATGATTTTCTATAATAGAAAATGAGAAATATTTTATTTAAGGTTGCAATGTGTTTTTGTCATAGTCTTTGGAAAAATTTCTGTTATTCAGAAATCACCACATAACATATCACAGTCACAATATCCATCCCAGTACTTTATAACTGTCTGTTTTTGCCACTATGCCTCCATTTATTTTATCGGTGAATAAAAGGCAAGTTGCATTTGGTGTTGGTTTGCATAGTGTTTTGTACTGTTTACACAGCATCTCTTTTCACCAAGAGAAAGCTAGTTTCTCACCCAAGCTGAAAAGTGGATAAGAGGATCATACTGTTATTGTGTTCTGACATCTTCCATCCACTTGAGGAAACATAAAATAGGTAACATAGAATCTGTGATCTACTCATTGCAAGAACTACAGTCTATGAAATTAAAAGGATAAATAAGTTTCTTTTCTATTCAGTGACTGACAGAAATTCTCATAATGTCCTACCTTTTTTTCTCAGCAATCCTTTTTTTAATAGACTTGGATACACAGTCTGTATTTGGGCACATTGCCAAGCTGCACAATGAACATTTTCAGGTTTGAAAGGTTGGATGAATTAAGTAGACTTACCTTCACTGCATGTGCAAGTGAATAATGGGTTGTGGACAAATGACATTAGTTTAATTAAAAAGTCAGGGGTACAAATTAAGTTCAGATATATGGCTATTGATTTCACAGTGTTGAATGTAAAAGTGTACAAACCAATAGTAACCACTTAATTAACTAGTAAGAATATTCTTCATTCCAGTTAGTAATTACTAATGCGCCCCTCCATTACAAAATAGAAAGAAGTATTATTTTCAGTTTCAAAACTTTAGAATCTCAGTGTCACTGTGGAGCCTGCCCCCCTGCAAAAGTAATTACTCAAGCAATAATTTAATTTTGTCTCAGTAATTCCAGATATGGTGAAGCATGACTACACACTAGACTGTTTTAATTTAAAGGACAATATACTTCGTAAATGGAGTAGAATTCTTTGACACAATGCAATCAAATGTGTGAAAAGGGTTATAGAATTAGAATACAGCAACTTCTTTTTATTGGGATACCATGGCGTCTGCATGCAAGACCTGAGGGGAATGTTCAGTGTGCCAGGCATATGGGTGGATACATGCACACACAGAAAAAAAAAAAAAAAAAAACTTGAGCTGATTTTTATAACTTCACACAGAGTCTAGAAAAGTTAATATACTCCCATTGCTGCATGAGCTTGGATCCCCTGCTGAATAAAAGAGAAGTTCATATCTCTAAAGAGGTAACTTTTTGAAACTGGTGAGTGGTTTGCGATTGATGCATTTTTATACTTCAAACAAATACATACAGTAGCTTTTATGAATTCATGGGCACTGCACTCATTGAGCTAAAGCATATAAAAGAAAAAAACATTGTTATTTTTTTCTGCACTCTTGTGACATTTAAGAATGACAATTCTGGCTTTATGACACATAACAGAATGCAGAAAAAAGTACATTTTTCTAAGATCCTAGTTGAAATTTAAGCAAAGATGTTGGATATACAGTAACCTTAACCTTAAGCTCACCCAACCCAACAATCAGAGGTACTCATCTTTAGTTTAAAGTACTAACGAAAGAAGAGAGAGTGAAAAGAGAACATAAACCACGAGGGAAGAATATATATTGAAAAGAACCCAGTGAAGCTAATTGCAATGCTGCAGGAATATTAGCCTACAGATATCATGGAATTTTGAACTTGCCTTATTAATTAGGGCTATACATAAATTGTTAATATGCACACTATCATTTCATCTGAGGGAATACCTTCAGCAGCTCCAAACACTCCTACCTGTATGTTGGTGTGGGCCTCAGCGGCAGATAATTGATGACAAATTTTTACCCCAATAATCTGCTCTACTCATGGGATTGTAGTCACAGGTGCACTGCACCCTAATTTCCAATGACCTACTTTCACTTTTTCAGCAGATATGAATCTTAATGAACAACAACTCAACAACTGACTAAAGACTAGAGTGTATGCAACAAAAAAAATCAACAACTTTGCTATTACCACAATACTGTCAGTATTTACTGTTGTCATATGTGCAGTACTGTATTAATTAAGGTATCAGAACACCCTGAAATCCATGGACACTGTTTAGAAAATGTATTGATTATTTAGCTTTAATTTATTTTTTTTTAAATTGGCTAAATATCTATCTGTACATTTACATTTCAAGATGTAAGAAATGAAGTGGGAACATAATGTGTTTTATCGAGTAGTCCAAATGCCCCTCAGACTTTTTCTCCACTAGGACTAGCCTACTACTAAATAGACAATCTACTGCGCATTCTATGTATGACACAGACGTTCCACTGTCATTTTTTAATGTCTCCTCTCTTTACATAGTCGACTTGTCCCAGCAGGAGTGAAGCTGTGATCACAGCCTAATAAAGCCCCTAAAATTATCATCACACATATGGACTTATCAACAAACACATGGACTTTTTTGCCGAGACGTCACGGCTGCTGGCTCGAGCTCGAGCCTCCTCCGCGTTGACGTCACCTGGAGCACGTGGTTTTGTTATTGCAGGAAGTGAAGATGGCGGTTCAGTCGTCGGTCTCCGAGTCTTTGCTCGGGTGGTCCATTTTCACCTTTATACTTTTGGTAAGCCCATATAAAGTTGTGTAACCACATTCGCCGAGTTGTGGGGCGTTAAACAATCAGTTTGAAATGTTTTAACAGTCGAATATTTCAATTGACTCATGTATTATCGGTGCGACATGGCCGCTGTGTTAGCGTCAATATTGGCTTTGGATGGGTTTAAGCTAACGTTAGCCATGACACACTTAGAGGTAGTTGTTTTACATTAGCGCCCAGTGTTTATTTAACATATTTTTAAGTTTCATACAATTAAAAAGAGTTACGGTACTACGTCGAGATCGCGGTGGCATGTATTCTTGCTTTATTATAACGTTATAGAAAATTCACATCTGCGGTTAGATTTTTCATATGGTAGTATTCCGCATAAATATATGCTAAGCCGGGGCTTTTGACAATATGCAAAGACTGCTTTTCACCACATGATCTTTTATTTCCTGCTAGTCATCATTTAACCCCATTTAGAGAACTAAGCAGTACATAGAAACGTGCTTTGAAGTTGGTCAGCAGAGGTAATCTGCTGCCCAGTTTAGCACTCATTATCTCAGCTGTCATTCAGAGTCACATGGCTGAATTAGGAGCCGTCCAGAAGAATGCCTGGATGCCAATAAATTGCTCTGCTTCCCCTATCCTCCACTAGCAGCCCTTTCTATTTGATCAACCCCTTCAATGGATCTTATTTGAATGCAAAGCCAGCGTCATTACCTGGCAAAACAAGCAGCCGGAGGCTTAAGGCTGCGGGCCTCTAATTGATCCTGTCTGTGAATGGCAGCCCTTGATCTGAAGGGACTAGTTTTAGCAGTGTCCTCACTTCCTGCAGCTTGTGTGCCTGGAATATGACCTTGTCATTTTGGATCCTCTATTCTTTTTGCATCTCTGTCTAATGGCTCTCCTGTCATTTACTGACAATCACTCTGTTTTTGTGTCTTTGGTGTTAAAAAGCAACAGAATTTACAATAACTAGTTAAATTAAATTAAAGCATGATTAGTTCAAATTTATTTCAAATTGTTACTATTATTTTATCATAATGTCTTATCAACTCTTAACTGTGTCAATAAGTGTGTGATCACTTGCATACTGAAAGAGGATAAGGTGACAGAGAATTATATAATCAGATCAGTTGTTCCATAACACCTGCAGCTAGGCTATTCTCAGTGTATAATTCTCTACTTGTGTTAACACTTTGGTTTGAGTATTTGTTATCTGGCAACCAGGAACATACACAAAAGGTAGAGCACAAAATAGATCATGCATAGTATGACTCAATATCAGGAGCACAGTATCATGTAGTTCAATAAATATACCCCTGCTATAGGCTACTAAACATTTTAAGATTCACGAAATTAGAAATGAACATAAGGGTTTATTTATATTTTAAAAAATGTGGATGGCCCTGGCCCATGTATGTTCATGCATTATTTTCGTATTCCTTCTTTTAAATTTCATTAGCCTTATTTCCCTGTGAGATTACGGTACATTCATTTGCAACGTAAAGAGTGACCTGTTGCACAATATGTAGTCTGTGAGACTTAATGCTGATGCTTTTGCCGTACTACCAATAGATCTCTCCAGGCTACATCCTGTTTTGTGAAGTCCTTCCTTGTTCTTATTATTCCTCATAATGGTGTTATTTTACATTTGTATTAATTACTTTAATTGTTTTTTCCTCTTAAGGTAATCCTTGCTTTCTGTTGGGTATACATTCGGAAATTTCAAAGTCGTCAGGAGAGTGAAGTCATTTCAACCATCACAGCAATATGTGCACTGGCCATTGCTTTGATAACCTCAGCACTTCTACCAGTGGATATATTCCTTGTCTCGTTCATGAAGTATCCAAATGGTACCTACAAGGTTAGTATCTATTCCGCTAACAGCCCCAGTAAAATCAATTTAAGAAATGCTAATGAGTTTTCCTGAGGCAGCTATTAACTTGTTTGCTTTGTAATTTTCTTAGAATTAGGCAATGTGGACATTGATTTTGTCCGGTCTAAAAGCTCATACGTTTTTTTTCCCTAGTTTGGTGTATTTTTTGTTTTTGAAGATTTAGCAAAGTGTATAATGGTATATTTATTTGAACAGCAGGCTAATTTGTTCCTTCATGTGAGTTGTGAGCTGCTTTGATTGCTAAAGGGTATCTCTTTATTTACTATTTAGTCATGGCTACCTAACATAGGCTGTACACATTAACTCATCAGGAGAATAATCTCTCACTTACTTAATCAAACATGATTTCTTGGTAATCTCTGTGTCATTATGTCTTATAATAAAAAGTGTAATAATCAGCAAAGAGGCATGAAGACAAGAGGAGGCTTTTATGCTAAAATGTGTAAAAGAGGATCACGAAACAACATTTTCAGCAGCCTCTGATGGGAGAAGATCATTTGAGCTTATCTCAGAGGAGTGAGAAGCATGACACTGCAGAAAATGACAGAAATGACACAAGCATTTTCCTTTAGGCTGATACTCTTCAAAAACAATATCCACTTTTTAAAAAAAAATCATTTGGTAGCTTTCACAGTTTTTCTTCTCAATTGGAGAATTCATTCTTAAAGTAAAATGTAGGGAATGCAAGCTTATGATAGACAATTTCTCACACCTGTGCTGCACATGAATAAAAATAGATTCAGACAAAGGTCTGTCAGCTTGGAGTTATTCCCTTGGTGCCTGTCAGTTTTGCATCATTCTCTATTTATGTCTGAATGAAGTTTGTGAGTCTAGGTAAACAAAGCTGCCAGAGCACTGCTACATTGGCATGACCTACCTCTATCCAGGGTCCTAGATTAATTAATTAATCTGTGTATTCTCTTTTTATTCTCATGCTTTTGTCTTGAATGCTTAATGAGTATGGTAAACAAATGACAGAATGAATGTAGTATCTGGAAAACACTTAATGCCTACCACTATGTCTTTTTTATAACACTATAATTCACACAGATTGTTTTTTTTTTTTTACTACTTTTGATCTAATTGGGGCCTGTCATTAATAATTATACTTGTGTTATTATCTTTATTGTCAAACTTTAATTATAATTTTCACCATAGACTCTTTCTTTGTTAACATCCAGGAATGGGCAGCAGACAATGAGACGAGAGGACAAATTGAAGACACTGTGTTGTATGGATATTACAGTAAGTGTCCTTTCTTAATACCCGGGTAAACATAACAAATAAGATGTGTATGTGTTGACAAAACAGAAGCTCTTGGGCTTTAATATTTATTTTTTTTTAGAGTTTTGCTTTATCATGACTGGCTGTGCTGTAAGTGTGCTATGTCATTCTAATATAATATCAACTCTGTCTCCTTTCTCACTTGATGCCAGTTCAATTTTAATAGCACCTGGGGCCTGAATCTTTCACAAAGTGAGGGGTTAGCAGTTCGACTTTTGGATTCACAGTGGCTTTTTGTTCTCACAGTGGTGACTTATTTAGGTTATCACATTAAAATATTCAAAAAGTTATGCCGTGTTGTAACCCTTTAAAATATTTACATACAATCCAATTCACTAAACCTGATAAGTGTAACTTTCAACATATTGAGATCATGGATAAGCAAACTATTGGAATGATAGTAGTGAGCAGCTATTTTCATGGGTTAATGTTAATAGAAGGACAGAAGAGGTTTGATTTCCATGATGATTTAATACTGTATATCAGAGATATTAAACATTTACAGTGCTTGCCGGCCAAATGCCCACTTTGGCCATAAAATGAATGGAATCTGTCAAATAGCAGGCAGCTTACATTAGTCAAATATAGCTGTCAATAATTAATTAAATTTACTGTTGCATATTAAGTGCACTGAAATGTTTTTTTTTTTTTTTTGTTGGATGTGTGGCTTGTGCACAAGCAACATCGCCATATTACCGGTGAACACAAGGTGAATTGTAATAAGCTTTACATGACATATTTGATTATCATTGTTACTTTTAGGCCCACTGTGTCTTAATGATGAACAGTGATGATCATATTTTCGCATGCCTTGATTATTTACCTCATACATTTGTCATGGATTCTGCACTGTTAATGTTTTGCTCATTTAGTATTTTTGTTTTATTGGTCATATATTTCAATAATTTAGATTTTGCAGAATTTTTTTCTTAGTCATTAATTCTTATGTTGGTATAGTTCTGTGATTTTTATAGTGTATGATTTTAGGGTTATTTATGGTTTTATAAATGTATAATTTTGTAGAGTCAGTGTCTGTTTAAACTCGTAATATATTTTCTTTGCTGTGCTTTATTATCCGTGTTGCTGCAATAGTTTAATTTGCCTATTGGCCCCAGTGGTTTCAGTATATAAATATGCTGCTTTGTATCTATTGATGTTTCATATGAGCAGCTGCTTGTTACAAACTCCTCCCTCTTTCATGTGTGCACAGTCAGGAGAGTTTGTGAAAATCTTGTGCTTACAGAGGATGTTGATGGCCTTGTGGATGAGGCTGGTTTGTTACTATATGGAAATGTGAAAATAAGTATGGCAGAAATACCCTGACTAATTATGAGTCCAATTTTGAAGATTGTTGCATTTTGGTAAGGTCAGCGTTGAGAAGTAAATGTCAGAAGTGATTGCAGGATTAAAATTTATGGGACAATGTAATTACCGATGAGTATGGCAGGTGGTAAAAGCTTCCCTGAAAATGCTGCAGAATAATTAGTACAGTACAGTAACAAATAAGCATTTGTATAGAGTACCCACTGTCATTGTTGATACACTATTGTTAAATTGGCTGCAAACATCATAGATTTCAGAGCTGGGGACTGAGTCTTAGTCGAAAAACGTCCGACAGGCTAGATTTCAGGGCCAAGGACTGAGTCCTGGCCGAAACCTCCAACAGGAGAGGTTTCAGAGCTTTGGTGGCAAGGAGTCACAGGAGTGATGTAGGCTATCATGGTCTGGACACTTGGACTATTACATTTTGAAATGTAATGTTCTTGGGAAGTAGTCCTAGCAGAAATCTCTGACAGAGCAGTTGTGAGTCATGCTAGGTCTCCTTTTTAAACTCCTACTTGTATTTTCTTATTACATGCACCACAGGCATGTAGAATCAGCAGAAATGTTTCCAATTTTGTGTTTGAGGTAATGGTAAAGGTAATACGCTCAAACAATGGAAATATATCTGTTTGGCATAAAGAAAATGACAGTTTTAGATGAAAATATTTTTGTTTGGGTTGAATAAAATGCAATTTGGATCTTTAAGGCTTGACAAACAACAGATCCTCCTTGCTTTGTTGGACTCTGATCTAGTGGTGTCATAGTAAACAAAAGACACTGCTCATAATCATCTGTTTCCTTTTCCACTCATTGCAACTGTCACATGAATTATAACGTTTCACCTGAGGATGAATCAGTTATTGTGGACTTACCATGACTCTCTTGTTGTAAGACGGGGGAAGCCCAGTCACCCATAGATCACTCTTAATAGTAGTATTGGTGCATAGTTAGAATTCATGGGAACAGTATCCAAGCTGTTCGGTTGATAAATTCCTAACTTAAAGCTAAAGCGGCACTGAAATTTCTCCATGATAGTCATATTAAAGATGACATGAGTTTGTTGTCTTTGACGATCGCAAATTCAGTCATGCCAGAGACACTAGATCACACATTTTCTGCCAGATGCTGGCTTAAAGTGCCTGTCAGCAGCGCTGTTATGTAGCGTCTGTTCAGAAATGCCAAATGCAAGGAAGACAAGCTGTCTCCTTGCCCAGACAGCCCAATCAAAGAAACCACTTCCACTGGTATAATGACATCAGAAAATTGGCTTTCACAGACCATGAACACTGCACTTGAATCCAGCATTCAAGAAGCCACAGCACATTGTCTTCTGGACACACAAATAAGATTTCATACACAAGATTGATTTTCTCTGTTACTATGTACAGTTTGGATTAGACATCTCCTTAAATGGAAATGTTGCTTCTTAGATACTTTAAAAAAAATGAATAATTCAGTAGGCTTAGTCTTAAATGCAGGGCCGTGTCCTATCAGTAATTTAATTCATGTAATGGCCAAACTGCCTGGAAATCACGCTCATGGTGCAACAGTTACACTCAACAAATTTGTCACACATCAAAGAAAAGCTTATGTAGTTGTTTTCGTAATTTGGAGTTCTTTAGTTCTGTATCTCTGTTTCTTTAGAACAACAATCGCTGACTGATTTGAGTGGTTGTTAACGTTGTTGTGCGTCATGCTGCATTTCATATCGTACTAATTGTGCTATGTCCTTTTATAGTCTTATCCACATAAATGCTTTAGTTTTATATTGTGTGTATTAAGGATTATACATTTTAAAAAGGACCCAATATTTTGTCTAGGCCATTAACATACAGTATACGAGTGACAAAATACATTTTCAATATAATGCTGTCTTGTACACCACTGCCACCCACTATGACCTCAATAATAAACATTAAGTTATCACTTTTTGAAAATGAAACTGTATAAGCTTTGTAAAAACAGAACTCATATCAGAGCTGTTGTATTAGATTAAATTAGATTGCACAGCTGTTCCTAATAAAGTACTTGGTGAGTGTACTATGTTAATGTCAGTCACAGAAAAAAGGAAATAGTATTTTTTTTTTTATATAAATGTTCCTATCTAGCTCAAAAAATCTTAGACACACTAAGAGTGTACATTCTAGGAGCTGGGAAATGGGTAAGAGGCTTTTGAAAGAGTCTGCTACTCGCCTCGAGCTTGTTACATGTGATCATAGCTCTGGGAGCATGGTGCAGAGTGATCTGCTTGCAAATTTGTTGTGCTTGTAACTTTCGGCTGTTGATAAGGTTGAGCGCTCCTAAAACTGCCTAAAATCAGTGCCTTACAGTTTAGATTGATATTATGCTCAGTCTGTCAGAGCATATATTTGTACTAAACCAACAGCATCTTTTAAATATTTCAGTTGCATCTAGCTTAGAGGTACTAAATATTGACCCATCATTTATCATGACATGCTCCTCAGTTCATTTGCCTTTCTGTGATGACATTGGAAGCTATTTTCTGTACTTTAGCCATATTTGTGAGGTTTTTACAGACTGAGTACTGATTTGAATTGATTTTTTTTATTGCAGTGATATTTTTGAGACAGTGCCCTACAATTGATTTGATTGAAAGTCAGTTGGGATTTGTGATGCATCTCTGCGTGACTATCCATCTCTGCAGCAAGTATATGTTTGTGAAGATGACAATATAAGAGGACTGTGTGAGGCTGAGCAAAGTCATGCTTTATTGATGGCTGCAGTATTAGGCTATATATGAAAATATGACAAATCTAATATTGGCTGCATAGTCCATTTTACTCCAGTGTTACTGATAGAACCAAAGACTTATTGCTCTATTTTTTTTCCAGGGGCATCCCTTTCTTATTTGCCAGTAGGTGGAGACCAAGCTCCATGTGTGTAGTATTCATTTTCCTTACAAATCTAACCTTTAAAGTAGCATTTCCTTTAAGGCCATATTTGACATCACTGTCCATCTGTCGCTTCACAAGTGGAATAATTGCAGGGTTGACATCAAGATTTCCTATTTGCTCTGCTGGAGCATGTTTCCTCCAAGGTAGATTGATTTGTATTCAGTGGTGATCACACTTAATAAGCATGTGCTTGTGCAAAGATTTTTAGGAACTCTACATAATTTACATGATACTTGAAATAATTTGATGGCCTTAAACATCTGTCATTCGGTGTGTCCTCATCAGTTTTTTCTCAGGACACACATGTTAAATTAAGCCTTTAGCTGACACTGTCAACAATTCTGCAGCTGTTGTGAATTCACTTTTCTGCCTTACAACTACCCTGTGGAATTTTACAATCACAGTGTCGTCATAGTGGGAAGAATTATAGTCTGGTAATTATAATATAGAAATAATACCATTGTTATGTCAATGGATTTGTTCCGTTTTACTCAGTGCTGCATTCTTCATTGTTTGAGTAATCCATATACTTATAGTGAATCAGTGGGACTGCATAACTTTCTGATATTTACTACTTTATTATTCACTTTTTTGTTTATTCAAGTGCATGCGTGTTAATGTCAAAGCACCCCGATAGTAGTGTGAAATCTCACTGTTGTTTAGTTTCATTTTATCTAATGACGACTAAAGTGCACATTAAGTTTAACATCTTAACTAGGTCAAGTAAATGCATGTCGGTTATGTTACAGTTATGCATTTATGAATGTGCGAGTTATGAGTTTTGCATGAGGAAACATTTTAAGTCTGAGCAACCTCCTGAACATCGGTGATGTAGTGAGAAAAGCTGTTTCCCAATTTGACTGCTATGTCTAAAAAAAAAACCAAACAAACAAAAAAAACAAGGGAAAAATGTTCTGTCAAAGAGAAATGTTATGTATTGTCTTTAGAGAGCAACCCTTACAGTTTTTCCACTAACTCTACAGAGTGTAGTATTCAACTTCACGAAGGGGGATGAATGTCTGTAACTGAAACACCCACGTCCTTTAAGAGCCCAAATAGCTTTTTGTGATCTTTGATGAACTCTAAGTTGGAAAGTGTAGTCTTTCAATCTCCAGCTTCTGTCCATTTATGCATTTCCTTGGACTCCTCAGTACTTCAAAGCAGTGGTGCATAAGACCCTTAAGCAACAGGGGCGAAATACCCCTGGGCCCTTTAAATAAATCATTGGTTTTCTCTGCCTTTTTTAATGCCATTTGTAGAAGAGAAGCCAGAGAGGATGCATGCCTCTTGTAAATACACTATAAGTACTATCTTTTTTGTCTGTGATTCTTGTCCACCTACATGTGCTGACTGAATTTTATTGGCGAGTGCTGGCCTATAGTGCTGCTTTTAAAAGCATTCCTGAAAACCTTGACAAATTGTAGTTTTATTTTGGAGGGCAGCTTTGTGTTATACAGCCCCTCAAGTTTGAACATTGTCCAGCTTGTGTTAGAAACAAAATGTGTGTGCAAAAAGCACTGCTCCTGTAGGTTTCTTTTTCTGTTTTTTCTTTTATGTCAGAGAAATATTTAATGTCTACAGTAGAAAGATTTTAAAGCCTG
>JANJYP010093086.1:0-13927 GCA_024605115.1 Rastrelliger brachysoma | reverse complement strand
GCCCTCCATGGCACATGATTGCCCACCCCTGGTATAGAGTATGTATATGTAGTAGTCCAACTGAGTGATCCTGTTATTATGGGCACTGTTTGAAACAATCAACACCTCTCAAGTATACTCTTAATATAACAGTACAACTTAGCAGCACAACAACTAAATTCCGCAAGAATGGCAATGAACCTAACCCACTAGTGTTAATTTTTTCGGCTATGTCTTGTGTCAAATACCCTCATTAGTTTTAGTCATATTTAGTCTTTAATCCTTTTTTTGTTTAGTCATATTTTAGTCGATGAAAAGTCTTGGCATTTTAGTCTAGTTTTAGTCAATAGTCTTTTTTAATCTATGACAGTCTAGTCTAACCAATATATGTTAATTTAGTCTCACTCATCTCACAAGGTTTATGTCATTGTTACCTGATTAAATAGCTCCACATGTTGAATGATTAAAAATGCTACATTGCTTAAGGTGCCTGGTCTGATATTCACAGAAATACATCCATGTTTTGATTGGCATATTTTATTATGAACCAACATGATTCAATAACTGAGGCTATTTAAGACTATAAAAAGGTCTACATAAAACAATGAGAGCAGAATAGACAATAAAATGTGTTTAAACCACTTTTTTGGTTGCCTTATGTTTGATGCAGGTAAATATACATATTGGCCCAGATGCAACTGCTGTCTCAGATCAGCAAGAATCTGTGCAGCATAAAATTTGTTACAACAAGTTTTTGACATGTTTCTTTTTTTCCAATACAGAAGTAGACCAAACAACTGTATAGCCTGAACTATGTAGGGATGTTATAATTCTTGTGTTTGAACATTTCATTGAAAAAAAAACCAAACAAAATTCAAATGACTGCATTCATTTTAGTCTGTATTTTAGACATGCTGACAAAAGGTATATCAGCAGCATTTGACTAATAATTTTGACATTGTGGTAATTTCTTTAGAGTATGTAATGCCAGCAAGTCTGATGAAAGTTTCCTCTGCACAGATTCTTGCTTGACTCACTTGGTAATTAAACTGTCACTGATCTTGTGTTATGCCCTGTCCTTCAGGATATGGTGTCTAGACCAATGGCAGTAGTGGATTTGCTGCATCAGCTGTTATTGATAAGGGTACACTAACCCCCTCGAATTACAGACTGGCCTTTCTGGAAATGTGTGGTCTGAAAATATTCTCTCATTATGTATTTTTCCAAACCACTCTACATTTATTCCCCAAAACTGTAGTTTGTGGTCTGCTACAGCCTGGAGCTTTACTAAATAATGAACCTTTCAATTGTAATAATCTAATTTGTTGACATATGGGGCTATGATGGGCACATGTGTGCCATCATCAGCACATACGGGAAAATCCAATCTACCCCTGAAGCAATCAATACTGCCCTTTAAATTACAACTCTTGGGAATTTGATGAACCATGACTCGACTGCACATAGTGGAGACTTTCTTGGATTATCATGCAGGCAGTGGAGAAGCTTTTACTGAAGAGGTGTAAGATGGAATGGTATTCTGTGTCAGTGAAAAACCTCCTTAATGTAAAAGCAATGCGATGCTCCACTGTCAAAGGTATACTGTATTGAGCTCTGTGCTGTTCATGGTAAAATCTAAACTGCTGGAAAAGGTTAGAGGAATCTGTCCCTGTCTGTTTTGAATTTCCAACACTAGTCAGTGTCAGTCCATGTACATGTGCTCTTCCACCAAATGGAAGACCTTGGTTTTGTTCAGCAATATGCATCTGAGTCAAAATTAAATGTAACATTAATATGTCTATCTGACACAAAGGGCATCACCTAAAAGAGCAAATCTTCTAAGCATAGTTTTTATAGTTCTGTTAATTTTACCATTACTATATTGATGTTGGCAGTATGAGAATTAGCAAGGTGTGCATTTCAGAATTCGCTTTCATATATTGTATCTAGCTTTCAGCTGCGACATCAGATGTTGCCTAATCAGGCATTTCAATTTTTCTCCTTTATGTCTGTCTTCTTTACAGTCTACTCAGTCACTTTTGCTCAGCTGTCTAGCACTTGAAGCTCTAAAAATATATATTTAAAGAATGTTTTAGTTTTCCAGCATTTTGCAGGTGACAGTATCAACAATTGTCCCCCAATTTTGGTAAAAAAAAAAAAAAAAAAATCAAGAATACATTTTTTTTGCAGCTCAACTCAACTAATACAAGTTCTGGGTCTACCATTGTATGTCATCACCCAGAGACTAAAGTTTGCAAAGCAACAGATTCCAGCACTAGAAAACCTTATTAACATGCAGCCAAAACTGACTGGACAGAGAAGATGTGTCTACAGTGTTGTATATATGAATGAGTTTCATGACTTCCGTAATAGAGGGCAGAGCAGGTTTACTATACCAGTTAGCTGGAATTCTACTGAGAAAGCAGTGCCTCGGGGAAAATAGAGAAACAAGTTTTAAACCTTGAGGAAAACCACCAGAGTAGCAGTCTCCCGTAGTGAGTGGACATCACGAACAGCTACATAACTTGTCAACATCTATTAACTACATTACAGATGACTGAGTGGTAAAGTCTCATATCCTAGAAAATAGAATGATGCACCGAAGCGACACAGGTGAATACAGTACATACATTTAAGGCTTCATCCTGTTGTGGCTGAGTGGTACAACCATGACTCTTGGCCCTGTTTTCCATAAGCATCTCAAAAGCTAAGATGATCATAGCCCATAAACTTACAACAGGACTACGATCATCTTAGCTTTGTGGTTCTTTTGAAAAACAGGGCCCTGGTAATTTTCACTAATAATGCTGCTAACATGCTTAAAGCCACACATTTGGGCAACTTCAGAGGCTTAGTTAGGCTCCTCAGTGCAACTCCTTTGCAAGATCTGCTACTGTCTTCTTTGTAAGAACCTGCTGGGAATAATTAGGTGAATTGCTGGATTCCTACTCCACAGCTAATCATGCCTTAAAAGAAAAAAAAAAAGGACTACTGCAGTTGCCCTGCACAAGACTGATGTGGTGACCAGATAGAACACCAGTTCCTACAGTTCATGGTGGACAAATTCCTTTAACAACAACAACTTGCCATTTCCGGCATGCCCCTCTCTCCTCAGGCACAATAACTGACACAGATTAGTGTGTCCTATACAGAAGATATAGCAATGGCTTTGATGCATCTAAAAGGAGCAATGAGCATTATGTTGGAGAAAGGACACCTATCTTAGTTGCCACTGCTTGATGATGCAGAAACATTCTTTGGTGTTGGTGTCACCAAACTGAAGAGGGGATCCATTTTGACTATAGGTGGGCCAGTGTGCAGCAACACTATTCTGCACACAGCCTCTTTCTTGTAGCTGAGGTTTAACACAGTGTATTTTCTCTCCCGAGATGGGAGAGAAAGTAACTAAAATTGTAGTTAGAATATAGATACTTTTCCATGAACAAGCATAACATGAAGCACTAGTTGATCTATGGAAGAGATCCCCTTAAGTCAGTTAAATCTAAATCACTTAAGTGAAGAAGCTGAAGTGTTTAAGTTACTATGTTACCATTCTCAGAAGACCCCACAGCTTGTGTAAATCCCAAGTGTCTTTTCCCTGCAAACAAAATTCTGCTATCTGTAAACATCCCTGGCAGTGCTGCAGTAGTAGTACTAGTTGGAGTGTATTTTCCATTGCTGGGGACATGATAAAAGCACAGAAAGCCTTGTTACTCCAGAATGCTTGGACCATCTTCAGTTTTAGTGAACAGATCTAGAAATTTCAGCCTCTAGCGGTGGTCAGTGAAGTAGACTCCAGTCATAAGTTAACGGCAGCAAAGTAATGTTGCTTTCCCGGTAGCCTGAATTCTTTAGCTTAGTTCTTGTGCAATGGTGTTTTCTTTTCTGTATGATAAACATGTTATTAGGGTTGCATTGCTGTACCAATATGTAGTTACATAGTCTTATTTGTTGTTATTCACACATTTTCATTATTTATACACCTTGTAAAATTGTAACATGTTTACAGACCATTTCATGCATATTCACATGTTTTTCTGCTTTATTTGTTGCATCAGATAATGACCTTCACCCAGACCTGTTAACTTAATTGCCAGTTGTTGCTTGTTGTAGTTTAATGGACTAAAACATAAGAAAAGATTTGGCACAAAGTATACTGATGAGTACTTAAAAAAAGCTTCTTTTTATATTTATTGTATCCAGAATATATTTTTTTCATATTCTGAGAAATTCCCACACCTATTCATCTTTTCATTTTATATCTTTTTGCAAAACTTGCATATTATTGTAAGTACAGAAGCTTGAACGTGATTTGAGACTTGGCTGCATACTCAGTCAAGAGCTGTCAAGTTGGAGCCTAGATGGCTTCATGAACAAAATCAGTTGCTTCTACATGCTTTTTTCCCATTATACACTTATTAAAATTATTTAAAAAATAGAGCATGCTATTGTTACAGGACATAATAAGACTATAGAGTGATAGACATGAAAATTTTGGCATTCACTTCCAGAGACACACCTCCTTTGTTAAACTTGTAAATGTGTCAGAACAGTTGTCCTAAAAGATATAACCTTAATTGAGAGTGCTAATTTATTTCTCCATCCATGCACCTAAATAAAATAAATATATTCTGATCCTTAAGCTTCAAAATTTCAAACAGTGCTCACACTCAGAAAGGATTTACTGTGCAGGCATAGCAACCACTTGAGCACGACCATGCGTGAGATGATAATCACTCTTGTGTCCTTGTGTCCTCTGTTGTTGTTACATGTTGCTCATTAAAGCTGCTTAGTGTGGGGCCGGGCCACAGCTGTACATGTGTGGCCATATGCAGGGATCCTTCTGTCCTTTCTCCTGTTTGACACATAAGCTCTGCTGGTGCCAGATGAGCTCTCACTGACAGCTGGATGTAGGCCGGTCAATCCTCATGGGTTCACCTGTCAGCCTGTGTTTCTCTTTGCCTTCTAAAGCAACGCTGACACTTCCTCTGTCCCTCTCCTCTACTCTTCTGCTGTCACTCTTTCCCCTCCCCTTCACCTTCTCCATCTCTCACTGACTTCTATCACTAGCACAGGGTTAATCATGTTGCTGCTTGGCTAGGACAGTTGTACTACATCACATGTACCATATCCCCCAATAGTGTTTGTCTGCCTCATCTGTATTCTTAGTGCCTCTCTTTCCGCACACATGCTGCTTCTACTGTAAGGTTTCTCATATTTTTTGTTAGTTGTGTTCTCTATCAAGATGCTGATACTACTTCCTAATTTTCTCACCGCATTCCTCTCTATATTTTTATCCAACAACCTTATCAACTTGCAGGACAATTATTGGTTATACACTTCAGGGGAGCACTGTTGTACACATAGATGTGAGAAGTCTGTTGCGAGGTGATGGCCATTTCTGTGATTGGACAAATCCATTCTCAAATTAATGGGCTCATGTTGCTCTTATTGTTGTAAACTTCTTTTGTGTCCCTCCAGTGGTTGCAGTAGTCTTTCATGGACAGCAGGTCATAATGAGATTGGTTTTGTGTTCAGCTGTGCCCATTGGAAAGTTTTTTACTTGTGGCTGTCATGCTGTTAATCACATTTTTCTGAAAAAAATAGCTTTGAAGTGTATTTCACCCCCTCTAGCTATCAGCTTAGGTTAGAGTAAAGAGGACAACAAAGAAAAAGCCATTAACAGAATTGTTCATCATGGTGAAATTTTGGACCAAATATGGACCAATATGCAAATTAACTGTGAGATAAGCTGACTGAGATAGTCCACAGTGTACCAATTGTGGGATTGGTTGCCAGTGAAAGATGAAATGTTTCTAAAATCTGATTACTGTAAATTACATGATACACATCAACAATTAATTAAATGACTGAACAAATGAAACACTTTCTCAAAGCCAACACCACCAAAAACAGTCAGTTTTCAACTCTACAGAATGTTAAACACATTAAGCAGTTTATCTCATAGTTATGTATTCACTGCCTGCACATAGCCTATATTTGTATAGTATGCATATATGATAATGTATCATAGTTCATCAAAAACAACCCTCTGGAAAAACAATGAGAAGTCATGTGCATTCAAACCCTGACTTGGCACCTTTTCACTACATGGTCACAACAAAGGGCAGAGACCTGCAGTAAATTAGTGTTGTCATATTTCACCTTACTGATTTTGGTGAGGTTTTTTGCTAACTTCAGCAGCTCTCTCAGTGCTGCATTTCTTTGTGTTTGTTTTGTAGCCTTTATAAGCCTTTATAATCATTAATATACAGTAGTAACCATGTCATACCTTACCTCTTCAAATAATTGCAAGGGGTTGACATTAATAGTTTCTTACTTAACATGTAACCACTGCTCAGGTTTGTTGGTTTTTCCTTTGGTATGGTAAATTGAAATTGAATGCTTATTAAATGCAAAACATCATCAGCAATTAGACTACTGGCAAGCAGTTATAAAAGTGATTGACATGTGGTGTGATACTGTACCACTCAATGGGGCAGTTGTAGGTCTACTGTATATTTTACTATGTTTTCAACAGGTTTGTAGGGTATGACTCTATGCACATGATCTTTTTCTTCGTGCTGAATTTGTATTGATTCATCCAAGTCTCTGTTTTTAATTTGATTTTCTTTCCAAACATAATGTCATAATAATTAATCAGCCTAACTTTTCCAGCCTAATTTGATTAATTTCTCCTCTGCAGAGTTTGCATGTGAACAAACAACATATGGACATTAGAATGGACATGGTCATTTATCAACAAAATCCACTGTGGGTATTAAAGTTCAAATAACAACAGTGTGAGAATAATTAATGGTGCCAGCATGATGTAATAAGTCACATATTTTCCAGACGAAAACACAAATACAACAAAAACGAAAAACTACTTTTATCTTGTACACACACTTAAATACATGTGAGCGAAACGTACAATAATGCATCACCACATGTTCATGGGCAAAGCCTGTTTATTTTAGTGCAACTTCCCTTTCAATACATACAGTAGGTTATGGCAGTACAAAGAACGTGCACTTTCATAGTTTTGAAGGACAGAAAATTTAAAGGACCAGTGTGTAGGTTTTCACAGCATTTAGCAATGATGACATTGCAGATTGACACTCACTGAATACTGCTCCCCTCAGGAGAGACAGGAGAAGAAAAGTGGCTGTGAGACTTGTGAGGAAAAAAAATAAAACAAAAACAAAAAAATATCAGCACAAAAGGCCCTCTCCAAAGCCAGTATTTTGTTTTTCCATTGGCAACTGTAAAAACATAGCAGTCAACATGGTACCCTCTGTGGATGAGGACTCACTCCTATGTAAACATGAAGGACTCATTCTAAGGTAACAAAAGCACAAAGATTCTCATCATCCAGTTATTGTACACTAGTTAAAACATATTCATGAATATTGTATTCCGCTCCACTGTAGATGCTGTGGCACTTTCAAACCAAGAAGAATAATTGATCACAATGCCTTCTCAAACCCATTATTGGCCAGAGATGAGTAGAGGCTAACAAATATTACTGATGTTACAGGAAAATTCTATAAATATATATATATGGATGTTTACTTAATTGTGTTGATTATTCAAAGATGCAGTTGTCACATGCAGTGTTGTAGCTCTCTTATCACTGTATCTCATGCTCTTCTTCGATTTCTCTGCTTGTAGCCTGGTGTTAATGCTAATGGAGTGCTGTATCAGGGAAGGCAGTAAAGGTTATGGCTAGCCTGAGTGGACTTCTGTCCTGTGTAAAGCCCTATCTCCAGATGGGCCAAAGAAGATTTAGTGATGAGCAAAGGGGTCTTTTAAATGAGTGAGTGCTGGAAATGTGGAGGCACATCTCCACACCCAGCCATTTGGACTGGAATAGCAGAGCGGTGAACACTGAGGTCTTGTCCATTTGGAAGACCGACAGCACAATCAGAGATGTGTTAATCACATCCTGTTGTCTCATTGATCAAAAAAAGTACGATTGTTAAATATAATGCCTCTGTCCATCAATGCACCAGTACATTTTCATTAATAATTTGGCTAACCTTCAAGGAAAGTTCTCTGAATGAATAAACAGAAGAAAAGATTAAGCTTACATTTAATCTAGTGTTCCTACTGCTGCTGACTAATGTCTTCCTCCTTCATACAACATTTGCATTGTTTACATCCAGGTTTGCAATCTTACAGTCTTATACTCCAATGCTTTTATGGGTGCAATACTGTGGCCATTATTGTTGATAAACAGAACAGAATGACACTGGCAGCAGTGATGTCGATTGTGTCATCCATGTGCACATGTGCATACAAGGGGTTTATAAACAAAATGGGCAAAAGAAAGGACGAAAAAATCTCCACAATGCCAGCGCAAGTGGCAGTGGTGCAACCGGACAAAATTGCTTGCTTTGTGTAAACCTAAGTGGGTATAATATAGCACTAATCTTACACTTTATAATCAAGATGCATCTTTTGTAAATAAATGAACCAGAACAGGGTGTGATTTAGCAGTGCCAACGGGATACTTGCAATCCCACTTTCTAAATTAGCCTACTAACAGTTGCAATTCACAAACAGCGTGAGTGGATCAGTTCAGAAGCTGTGACTATTGACTGAAATAGTCAATAGTCACTACAGGCCTAGTGGCAGAAAATTCTGGTCTGCCTATAAAGAGTCAAAAAGAACAAAGCAAGAGCGGCTGCATGCACCAAACAGTTTAATGAAATCTCTAGAGAGAGAAGCAGTCATACAGAATCATGTGGCAGTAACTCAATTCAGAAAGTGCTTCTACCTTAGCAGAAGTTAGACCCCTATTTATCTCACATAGTTCCTAACAGCTGTTCAACTTACAGTATTCCTAGGTACAATAAAGAGTCAACAACTGGTGATTGACACAGGCCATTGCACCTGGAACAGGAGGTTACTTACAGTAGGGTTATGAGGGACCACCAGGTTACAACACACTGGGGTTATAAAATCAGTGTACACCAGGTGGCAGAACATTAGTAAGTAAGATTGAGATTTACAACACAACAGGCATCCTAAATTTCCACCACAGGCCAAAGGTACTTCCCAATGCAAAAGCAATGATCAAATTCTGGCTAAAAAAGTAAAACTTCAACTTTTGTTATTTTCTGTACAGCTTACTTGCAGGATGTTGCTAATAATGTACGGTACCAGTAAATGGTTTGGTCATACCTTTCCATTCTCTTAAATGAGAAAGTGTTTCTAAATGTTTGACTGGTACTGTACCTTTCTGCCCTTATCATCTGGGCTTAATACTGCATCTTGAGTGTGGCATTTAGCGCCAGCAAACTGTCAGCAATTACCAGTTAATGGAAATTAGCTGGTATGTTTATACTTATCCCTCTATCTCATTGTAATGATCTTTACACTCAATTACAGTGTAATAGTTTACACCAGATTTCATTCATCTTTCTAACTGCTGTGACCTCTCAGCCCTGGACAAGGCAGGGGCACTCAACACTGGTCCACTTCCCCCCAACAATCTCGTACTGTTCTCAAAGACCCCTCTTGAATGCTTTCTCCAGTTAGCCGATGATGTACTTCAATCATTGCAGCTAATAGAAAGATTTTGGTGTCTGTGAGGCTTACCGCATGAGAACATAAATTCTTTGTACAAAATTGATCCACAGAATCAATCATGACCAATCAATACATTGCAGTGTGTCACTGGTCCTTGGGTTTAGATGTGTATTTTACAACTGCATCTCACCCCTTTTTCTCTCTTTTCTCGTTCCCACTCTCTGTGGCACAATACATTGGAGTTATATTGTAGGTAAAGTGCAAACAGTAGGTCGTCTTTTGTGGAAATGTTGATATATTTTTAGAGCAAGGAGAGTTTCAGTCACAGACAAACACACAACAGAGTCTCATGTTGAGCGTTGGATTGCAGCCATCTATGACCAGGTGACAAGCAATTTATCTTGAAAACATTCATATTCAGCCTTGCATCATCACTGCAGTCCATGTGATAAATGCACTGCAGTCAGTTTTGAATATATTGTCTGTGTATCACAGCCAATGACTATGACTAAGTCATAGTTGTTTGTCTTCAGAATCAAGTTTATATTTTGTATGTATAAGCTCTTTAAGTGAAACAAAAAAGTACAAGTCAAACAATGACAACACAGATGTTTAAATTGCACTTCTATGCTTTGCAGGTGAGTTTCATCCAACTTTCGGCAACCTTCAAGTCGGACTCATAAAAGCTGGCTAACTG
Source organism: Rastrelliger brachysoma (assembly GCA_024605115.1). Lineage (NCBI taxonomy): Eukaryota > Metazoa > Chordata > Actinopteri > Scombriformes > Scombridae > Rastrelliger > Rastrelliger brachysoma. The sequence continues at coordinate 3,714 of JANJYP010093086.1, read as the reverse complement.
TCACCCTTGTCAGCACAGTCTGAGAGGTGGACGAGACATGTCATCCCAACAAAATTTAAAATGTGTTTTGAGGCCCCCTAGCTGAGTGGCTGCCACTCTTTCTCATCCCTAGGCAGATTTAATGCCCAATGCTGCTCCTGAGAGCTGCTGGCCCACCCCAGCACATCAAGGGGTGTATTTCTCTCTATCTCTCCATCTCTCTCTCTCTGTCTGTTGAAATGAAAGGACCCAGGTGGGGGTATTGCAGAGCTGAACCTTGTAATTCCTCTTGAATGTTTATATAGGTCAAAATTTGACCTCTGCATCCTGTTGACAGCATCTGAATAGGACTTATGTGTAAGGAATGTGTGACAAGAACCAATAATAAAAATACCATATGTGCTTGAACTGTTCTAATGCTGAACGGCATATGCTCTACTGTACCTCAACAACATAAGTGCATAGGTTGAAAAAAAATATTTGAAATCTATTATTCATTTAAAAAGGTTTTTGGGAACTTGCATCAAGGAATTGAGTCAGCAATCCCTTAGTTAACAAAATGAAGAGTATATGAAGTTAGATCTCAGGCTGCCATGAACATAATTGGATATTGAGAGTAAGTTGGTAGCGAAGCACCTAATGAAACTGATATAATAAACATAATAAAACTGATGTCGAGCAGGGCATGCTTTGTGTAAACAAATACAGTGGTCCATATTTCTATAGCTTATTGTTTAATACACACATATACCACCCTCCCAAATGTGATTTTCAGTTTATAATTTTGAGTTGAATATCTTTGAGTTTTGGACTATTTGTTCAAAACAAGTGTCAGAAGAAGAAAAGAATATGTCACCTTCAAAGATTGTATACACTGAATTATTAATCTTTTAATAACAAAATGTTTGCTTAATCTATAATGTAATTAATCACAGCCACACTCCATATTGTGTCTCTGAAGTTGTCTCTAAAAGTGTCTCTAAAATCCTTAACTTTATTGTATGCTGTCTTTCTTCAGCTGCAAGAAGTCATCTAAATTGCAGCCAAAATCAAGTTATTGTGACAGCTTTGTGAAAGTCTGCTGTTTGTTTAAATCAGCCAATGCAAAACATGAAAAAAAGCACTGGTGTGTTGCCACTGGGCTTGTGTTGTTGATTTAGATACATTAAAATACAAGCATGGTTTGAAGCACATCACTGACTGGCTCTGTTTAGAGCCCAGTAATTGACAGTTCTGTCAATCATAACAGAGGTGACCTGACAGTAGATCAGAATTGGTCAATGTTAGAATATAGATGTACAACCCGAAGTTACAAGGATTTATCAGCTAGGTTAAAACATTTTCTTTTGGACTAGTGTGTTCAAAGCAGTCACATTTTCAACGTACCCCCTGTGTATATGAATAAGTGAATGGTAGTTGGCTACATTTTGTTCCCCATATGAAACGTGATTCTTTTTTCTGGAAGAGAGCAAAAATGGTGCAGTGGAAAAAGAATATAATTATAGAAATACCTGACTTGAGTCTGAGTGCACTTCTCTCCTGCTTTATTTTTCTGCGTAGTCATATTTTGAACTGGATAGAGGAGAGTACATTTCATATTGACTAGCTTATTATACTCATTCAATTTGCAGTGATCCAAAGTTTTACTGAAATGGAAGGATGAGCTGTTGGCTTGGGTGACTGTATAGATGCAGGGCTGGCACCTCCAATAAAGCCTGACGGGGCTCAATTCTACCTGGAAGCTTATGGGAGATGATGTGATTGTTGCTGATGATACGTGGTAATGGATGTGTATAGCTCTCAATCCACGAGCAGTCTTTCCTACCCTCTCCTTGTAGCTGGATATCTCATTTAGTAAACAGCTCCAGAAAGTTGGTCTGAGAGAGTAAGTCTTTCACTCTATCCTTCTGACTAAATAGCACTCCCACAATGCTTTGGGTGTTGGTTTTTATAATGAGACTTTCTTTTGCTGATCCTAGACCACCTTCTGGCATTTCTGCCACATTATTTTGTGTTTGATAATAAATAACCCCCGTGGACTTACTTTATATTCTTACAGCAAATAAGCCTGGGGAATGTATACCACTGATGATCGATTGGCCAACAGTCTAGCAGTTTGCAAATGTACAGTATTCAAATGAATGAGACTGTGCAACAGCCTGAAGCTGAACTGAGGTAATGATTTATTTCAAGTGGCACATTGACTTCAGATAACTACAGCCCATTTCTCACCTTTCCATAACATTAGCTATTATAGTCCTTTTCTACTTGATGCACCGGTATATGATTGGTAGCATTTGTCGTGTATACCTGTACACAAGCCAAAACATTATTTTAAAAAATCTGAAAATAATGTTACGATTTATATAACAGAAGCTACAACATGGAATAATTATATTTCAATGCAAAACTATAACGTATACTGTGTTAATTTACTCAATCAAATGGCAGTTCAAAACAGCGAGTGTTTTATTACCAAAAGAAATATATGAAGCAATCATCAGTTAGAATGATTTGATTAGTTAATTATTTGACTTGATATGAATTTGAACCTCTCAAACATGACTACAAAAGGTCATGTTATTTACGGCCTGTGCTACTGCACTGACCAGCAGCCCTTTCCTAGTATTGACCTGTGATCGATCTCAAATGGAAATGCCCCAAAAACTTATTTCTTTTTCCCCCCTGTTGTGGAGTCACAGTATTAATTGCTCTGGTTTTGAGGTGTATAAGAAGTAGTTCATGCAGAAATACTACTCTCTTTTGTTGGCTTGTTGTTTTAGTTTTGCACTTATTTAGTTTGGATAACTTCAGAAATTGCTCTGCAATTAGTTAATGTCATACAAGTTTTTATTGTTTCTTATTTTTACAATTTATTTAATTACCATAACTGAAATATGTGTTATGATGATAATCCTGACAGTTCTTTAAATTTGACCTTTGTTTGCAACTATCATTTTAATAACATTATCATACTGTATCCTGTGGGGTGTTGTAATGATATTTGCATTGCTACATTCTACTAATATGCACTATTGGAATACAGAAATTTACTTCTGCAGACCACAGCAGAGAGAGAGAGTTGGGACTGTTGAAACCTGTTATTTAATTGACTGTGTGATACAAAGCATACACTACTGTTTGTCTGAAGAGCTGGTGACCTTCACCAGTTAGACCAGTGATCAGGTAAAGCTCTTCACCCAAAATACAGATTGGAGCACTGTCCATATCTGTCTGTCTCCTCCACCACACTAATCGATATTAGAGTAGTAATAAATTGATTTTTTTCATTACAGTTTCATAATGCACTTTCAGTAGTAACACAGTATGTGCATTGTTATTGTTAGCAAACACTTTTCATGCTGTAATGGCTTATAGTAGAGCACAATTATTGTTAATTGTGAGTTTCATATCTGCTGTGATTGCTGCACTTCCCTGTACTACGTCACCTCTGTAATATTTTCTCGTTCTTCTTACCTGTGGGGATGTAGGGACTGTAATTAAATGTTTACTTTGGTTAAACAGTTAAAATGTTTAATTAGAAATGTGGCTGTTGTTACATGTAATGCTTACATAGTATATTATGCTTTAAAACACAATGGTAATATATAGGGTTGCAAAGGGCGGAAACTTTCCAATAAATTAACGGTAAATTAACGGAAACTTTCCATGGGAAATTAAGCTGGGGAATTTTGGAATTTTTGAAAAAATAGCTTTCATTTAGCACCTAACTTA
>JANJYP010093077.1:0-14285 GCA_024605115.1 Rastrelliger brachysoma | reverse complement strand
AGCCAGGGAGTGTTTGCCCAAAATAGCTGCATATTTATTTTTTGATGATTGACTGAATGATTAATAGACACATCATCTGAAATATTATTAATTATTAATACAAAAGTAATAATCATTGGTTGCTTGCTTGTGAAAAGAGTTGAAAGGATCTTAAGAGTATTGATTTTCTTTGCATTTTTACATTATGAATCACCTGATTTTGTCATCTACTCATTGATTAGTGAACTCACTGCCATTGTATTTTTGTTTTGATACTGTTCACTTTCAGATTTATCATAATTAAACCACTTTCTCAAGTTAATATGTTTACGCCAATCAAAGATCTGTAATGAGTAGTGATAGTAGAATTAGAGAGTCATAGCGTGTGTTCCGTCTTTAGCGTGTGCACGTGTGTATGTGCACTTGCATGTTCTAATAGGGGTGTGGTACCACCGCTACGCCCCCTCCTTCAACTAGTTTGTAACCTAGCAACACAACAGCAGAGAGAAGTTGGCTGGGGAAAGTCAGCAAGACACACAGAGAGAGAGAGAGAGAGAGAGAGAGAGAGAGAGAGAGAGAGAGAGAGAGAGAAAGATGACCGAGAACTGTGAGATGGAGATGGTGAGGAGCAGAGAGGGGTGAACGCAGGAAGAAGACTCTGTGTGTGTGTGTGTGTTTGGCTTCAAGTGTAAGCAAAGTCTATAAGGTGTGTGTGTACGTGTGTGTGTGTGTGTGTATGTGAGAGAGAGAAAGAGATGGAGAAAAGGTGAGTGAGTTGGTGGGTGTAGAGTTACAGTAAGTCTGTGTTGAGTGTTGCTAATTTGATACTGTGAGCTGGTCAGGAATCAGTGCAGCAGGTCTCAACAAACCCAGCATACACACACACACACACACACACACACACACACACACACACACACACACACACACACACACACACACACACACACACACACACACACACACACACAGAATCATGTATCAGCAGTTGTCCCTACAAAGCAGTTGGCAAACAACGCACGCCAACGTACAGACACTCTGCACTCCGCACACTTCTTTCGCACTGTGTCAACTTCCACTACTAATTTTCATACGGTGTCGCGTGTGTATACGGTGATGTGACAGCCCGAGCGCGGATGAAGAAACGCGTTTGTCACCTTGTAGAAATCTAATGTCATTAATTACTCAGAACTTGTGACCGATCATTCAGAACTCCGCAGCTCAAGATATTTTCTGCTCCTCATCTGAGACGTTTGACAGTGCAACAAAAACCTGCTGCCTCTTCTTAGCGAGATCACAATAGCGGTGATCACAGAGGAGGATCATGAGTTGGCAGATCAGATGGATAGATGGAGGGGGTGGGGGTATGGGTAGAGAAACACTCATGCGTACAGAAATGCATATTTTCAAACAGCACAGCATAAACAGATATGACACACACACTCACATGTACATTATGATGCAGTTGATTGCTGCACGAGATGTAACAGGAGGCACACAGAGGCGGGGGTTAAACCAATACAGAACGGGATCTCTCTAGTCTTACACACACACACACACACACACACACTGATATGGATACCCCGGCACTGCAGTATGAGACCATTAAATCCACATTGAAGAGAGAAAAAAGAAGGAAGAGGAGAAAGACTGAGAAAAAGAAAAAGAGCAAAAGAAAGAGTGTGTTAGTGTGTGTGTGGTGAACGGGGGGTATGAGGGGTGAGAAGGGAAAGCTAGAACAGCTTGCCGCATTGTCAAGGACACATCAAGGGGAGATTGAGAGAAGGAGAAAAAGAGAGGAGGAGAGCCAACGAGAGAGGATGAGGAGGAAGGGAAGAATGGAGGGATGGATGAGAGAGAGAGAGAGAGAGAAAGAGGGAGGGAAGGATAGACTAATAAAAGGAGGATACGACTTGCTACGATTACTCAGCATAAGGTCACCTGTTTTCTCTCTCTCTCTCTCTCTCTCTCTCTCTCTCTCTCTCTCTCTCTCTCTCTCTCTCTCTCTCTCTCTGTCTCTCTCTCTCTGCCTCGGCTTGGCCTGAACCCTGTTGAGCGTCATATTGCTACACAACCCTACATATGAGCTACATATGACTCCCTGCAGCAAGCACACTGGACCAGAATGTCTCCGAATAGACACACACACACACACACACACACACACACACACACACACACACACAGGCAAACGGATGCAAAGGTTGTCACCAATCTCAGCCAACCACAGCATACAAATTGCTGTTCTCTCTCCTCAACCAGCCAATCCAAAAAAAAGAGAAAAAAGAGAAAGCTCCAAACCTAGCACACTGGAGGAATGACATCACCTGTTGCTGGGCAGAAACCTGTTAGAGACAGGAAGCCCTGGACCTGATATCCTGGTCACCATGGAAACTGAATCACTTAGGGGTGAGGTTGAAGGGGAGAGGAGGGTAAGGACGGAGAAGTTGGAGTGAGCTTGAAGATGACAAAGACAGTTTGGAAAGGAGGGAAAGTAAATTCGGTGTTAACTGCCTTAATTCTTAGATATTACTTATTAAACTATTTTGCTGCATGTAGAAAGTTTAGTATAGTTGGTTCTGTTTCTTTTGTCTTTATGCTAATGCAGTGTGTGTCTACGTCTCAGTGTGTACTTGTGATAAATGATAATGGATGAAAGTGAAGCTGGAGCCATGTGTTCAAACTTTAATACAAACTTTTACTTGAGAGAGCATTTAAGTGACTCGCAAAGAGCTCGTGCTACTCTGCATGCAAATGTGATTTCTGTGATTTTATTTGTCTGCCCTCTTGATGCGTCTCTCAGGTCTCAGTGGGGACCCGGCAGACCTGGAGCGTCGGTGCCAGACGTTCGGCCAAAACTTCATCCCGCCGAAGAAGCCCAAGACTTTTCTTGAGCTCGTGTGGGAGGCCCTACAGGATGTCACGCTCATCATCTTGGAGATCGCTGCCATCATCTCCCTCGCACTGTCTTTCTACCAGCCTCCTGGAGAGGAAGGAGATCATTGTGAGGACAGGGATGGTGGTGTGGGATGAAGGGGTTGAAGGGGTATAGAGCAGGAAAAACACATGCATAATGCATTTGTATAGTGTGGTGATGTTCACTGTAGTTACAACTTCCTTAACCACCATTTCTTGTTTGAAAAATGGCCCCTTCCCTTCGATGGCAACTATTGAGAACAAGAAGTTGCCATAGTTCCACACTTAGATTTTACTGTTTTGAGCATGCTTCATTTTTCCCACACTAATTACTTTGAACACACTTATGCATTCAAAAGTATTAGTACAAAAATCGCTAGTTTGAAATGCAGTACAATTGTATCAGTATCGAAGAGTCATGAAGTAATAAAAAACCCTCAGGAAACCCAGCCAAACCCAATTATCTAATAAAGACCATAATGCAGTTGCTCATATACAATATGTGTAACTGCAATTAAAATGATTTGATCAACAATTTCCAAGAATGAACTGTCACCATCAACACCTATAAAATTAGCCAAACAAAGCAATGTTTGTTAAAAGGTTGTTAAATTAGCTAACATTAGCCACCACAAGCGAGTAATGAGCAAGGCAGTAGCAGCAAAGCTAAGGGTATTTTATTTTAAAAATGGGCTTAGCAGCTAGGGAACTTTTAACTATTAATGTAGCTGGAAATTAAAAGTTAAAATACTGGATTAATAATAAGTGCTATGACACTGTAAAATCATCACATGTAAAGGCAAGACAAGCTAGCTAAGTTGTGTCTGTTAACCTATACAGCAATACTTGTTTGTTAATATCAGCTAACCATAGCTAATATAATGCCAGGTAAGATTACTGCTTATGAACTCAACTTTTAATATGTTACAGGAAGAATTTGTCCTTTATTCTGTCTAAAGTTATATAGTCTTGCTTTAAACATAGCATTATCAGTAAGTAAAGTGTGGAAAATGAAGTGGGAAGAACAGTTTAGGGAGCTACATATCAAAATATCTGCAGTCTCCCTTTGAAGTGTTCCAGTAGCACGCCTCGATGCTGGAGAACCAGGAGAGACAAGAGCTAAGTTTTGCAAAAGCATATGATTTAACTGGGCTGACATTTACTCTGCTGAATTTACATTTAAATGTTGTTTTGGAATCCAACTCAGATGTATCCAGATAAATTTACAAATGAAAGCACCATCAAAAAAGTGTTTGTGTAGATGTAGTTTTGTGTAGATGGTGTTAACTAATCATCATATTCAGGGATGTATAAAAAGAACTGGATACAGAAAGAGCGCTGGGTTGGGAGGCAGATTTGACATAGCGGCCAAACCGTGTAATTACAGTGTCCTGTGATGCACAGTGGCCCAAAAAGACTTTTTCCAATAGACTTAGATTGTGAAAGAGATGTCTGTAAATCAGTGAATAAATTCGTTTAAGCATCACAACCCCCATGAAATGACTTGCTCCTCCATCAGAATTTAAAATTCTCAGTGGAAGTCTCTTGTGAGCATGCCCTATGGGCACATGTGGCCCATAGAGTGAGTGCAGTAAGTTGTCATCAGGGTAGTTCCCTGATGCTGTATCTGGTTCTCTTCATACATCTATGATCATATCATATTTTCCTTCTGTTCATTTTATTGTTTGGGTAGTTCAGAAAGGTCTGATAGTTAATATAATTGTTATAGAGTTCATGGTTAATGGATGAAAATGCAGAACGTGAAAGGATACTACAACAGACACATACGACAGACAAAAGCAAGAAAGACAAAAACAGAAAGGGATTACCACATTGTTTTCATCAGCTCTGTGCTGTTTTTAACCACATTAAGAGGTCATGACTGACAGGAAGTGAGCTGAATGGATAGATAGAATATAAAGGGGAAACTGTGGCTTTGTCTGAAAACCTCATAGAGCACCCTAGATAACAGCAGTATAAATATCATCACACTAAGAGGTAAAGTGGTATAATATAAGCATTTGCAGTAATGTTTGTGTGAACCTTTTTGAATTTCTGAATTGTAATAAATCTGTATATTAAATTTTAACTCAAACCTAAAGGCCTTATTGTGGCTCTTGTTAAAGAATCAAGAGATTTTCTCAAATGCTGTGGTGTTTTTACACAGATTGTCACAGATCATATGAAAGATAGTAAATTTATTTGAGGTTTCCATACACCCATCCAGCTAGTAGTTCAGGCAGGTTAATACTATTTGATTCAATAGTGATATCATGTCTCTAGTTGTGTACCTCATGAAAGATCTAACCAGCCATCCCTTTGGTCCTCTTTCTCTAGCTTGTGGGAAAGTCTCTGCGGGTGCAGAGGATGAAGGTGAGGGTGAAGCCAACTGGATCGAAGGTGCGGCCATCCTGCTCTCTGTTGCGTGTGTTGTCTTGGTGACAGCGTTTAATGACTGGTCCAAAGAGAAGCAGTTCCGGGGTCTACAGAGTCGAATCGAGCAGGAACAGAAGTTCACTGTTGTGCGGAAAGGAAATGTCATCCAGATCCCCGTGGCTGACATGGTAGTGGGGGATATGGCCCAGGTCAAATACGGTAAGGAGACCCTCATAAAATGAACAGCAGCTTAGGAATATCTTTACTATCTATTAAATTGTTTAGATTTTTTCAGATTGAAGTATGTATATAAGAGGGTATAAGAGGGAAAACTGAAACTGTCCCTTTTGAAATATTATAACTCTGTATCACTTGAAATTTGCAAACAGAGCCTTCCCACAATGCTGACCTGTTTCTTTAAAAGGCACTCACTAACTAAATGTTTATCTACTTTAAAATACTGGCACTGTCATTTTTTGTGAGGTGGCACATGTATTACCTAACACCTCCCCAAGGAGATAACCATACATAAATGTCCCCGTTAGGCACCCATGCGTTGACAGGTCCCTAACCAGAAAGGACATAAACCACAAGGTGAATCAAACACTGATGTGTACCCGTCTGTGTTCAGGGGACCTGCTGCCAGCTGACGGTATCTTGGTCCAAGGCAACGATCTGAAGATAGATGAGAGCTCTCTCACAGGAGAGTCTGACCATGTACGCAAGTCTGTAGATAAGGACCCCATGCTGCTCTCAGGTTTGTTTTCACACTTTAGATTTTTTTTGTGTTCTGCCACCCTGTTACTACTTGGAGGATATCATCATGTTTGGTTATGTAAAGACACATTTTATGAATGAAATAGCTGAAGGGTAGCTTTGCTCTGATGTGGCTAGACTTTTTAGCGGTGGACTAAATAACAGAAACTTCGGACAGTATACTAAAATGCAATACTCTTAGAGGAATGTTTCATGAAATCGAATTAAAGTAAGTAATGAGTCTCCCTTTTTTCTATTTCTCACATGTACAAGGCACATATAAAGTAACTAACAATATGCAATTAACAATGAAAACTGTAATATGACAACACAAGCTGCATTACTGTATCTTATATAGGCCTATATATCTTGTTCTTTTTATTTTATCCATCCCAAGTGGATGATAAAAAAAAAAAAGTGGTTAAAATACTTGTTAAAGCCCTGCTATGAAAGTTGCTCAAATGTTACTGTTCCACACAGTAACAGATACCCATAGACTATGGATAGAGAAAACTAATATGTTTTCAGATTAGAAACATACCAATCAAAAGCGGTTGGTACCAAAGCTAGCAGTCTTGTACCCTTTGGTTTTGTGGCTCACAAGATTTTCTAACTCGCCAGTGTGTTTAATACTGAAATGTACTCTTCTCTAATCAACTGTTTCATTTAGCTCTACGCAGCGGTTTAGTGTCTTTTAGCAATTTTACTCTTTTGGCTGTCTCCCACCACTATCATTGTCTGTTGTCATGCTTTTTATTGTCTCAAAACGCAAATGGAGTGGCACCTGTAATCTCATTATGTAATGACAATAAAGCTTTCTATTTGCTCAGAGACCAGCTGGTGAACAGTAATTGGTGAAGACCAAAACAGAGCTTAAAGGAGAGTTAACAGTGGATTTTTTTTTTCACTTCAAATGCTAATGCTACTGTCATTCTAAATTTTGTGAATGAATAAATAAGCAACTGTTTGCTAATGTTGCAGTGAACATGATGATAATCCATAGATGTCGAGTGAACTGACTGCTGCAGCATTGTAAATCCATTATTGCAGGTTTAGAACAGTTCTTTGACATTTCAAAGTGTGTAGAATCAAATTATAGCTATGAGACATAAAAAAGAAACTTCTAGTGAGCACTGCTGAGACACTCACCATGCCTTGGGTTATCAAGAGCAAATTTAACTCAACTAGACTAGCCTTCAACTGAACTCTTTGGCCAATCTACTTAATATCCGACCCTGTTCCCAGAAGGCTAAACCCCGACGGCAAGGTCAAGTTTGCACTTCTTATGGCGTGTGTGATGATGTGTTGTGTTGTGTTGAGTTATGCTCTCAGCACTTCTTTCAAGCTAAGTCTAGAGTGTTCGGAGCAGGTCAGACCATTTGTCCTTGTGCACTGAGAAAGCATTGACATCCTTTTGAAGAACCTGACAAGAATTACAAGGTCACAGCTTGTTGTTTTGTATCTGTTCACATTTGGGCGTCACTTTGTAAGCACCACTGAACCTAAAACGCCAATGTGTTTGGATGTTAAGGTACCCATGTAATGGAGGGCTCAGGCAGGATGCTGGTGACGGCCGTTGGCGTCAACTCGCAGACAGGAATCATCTTCACTCTGCTTGGTGCTGGTGAGGTGGAGGAAGATGGTAAAGAAAAGAAAGGTAAGTGAAAGAAAGAAACCGGTTGAGAAACATTGTGCTTTATGAAAAGATGTATCAGACTGTGATGAAAGAAAGATATCGATTTTTTTTTTTAATCGATATTGTCATTGCGGCTTTAAAGCGTTTTAGTAGTTTTATCTGCTCATGAACTAGTAAAAGTAAACAGATGCATGTGGAGCTAAGTAATGGTCATACTGTGAGTGTTATTCATTCGAAAAAAGAGATCTGAAACTCAAAATTTAAGTTTTGGTATTGAAATTTGAAAAAAAAAAGAATGTATTTAAAAAACTAAATTATTTTATTTTAAATCAGTTATTTATTTTCATTCAAATGTTATTTTTTCAGTTTCAAATCTTTTTTGATTTAGTCAAAATAAAACAATTCCATTAAAAAAATACATTCTTTTATTTTTCAGATTTCATTATCAAAACGTGTATTTAGAATTTCAAATCTCTTTTTCGAATGAATGAAATTTCATTTGAAAAAACTCTAATTTAGCTCCATACATGTTAACATAACTCAAGAAAGAAAGTCAACCTCTTCCACACATCTCCACTAACTCCATGGTTGAATACTTCAATCTGCTTTCAAGTCAGTTAACGTGCACGTGGAATGTCATGGCATGGCGTGGCGTCTGTGTGTACAATGTGTGTAGAGTTAGTTGGGTGCCTAACCGATTTCAGATAAGAGCTTCAAGAGGAAACACACCAGTTTAACCTCATAGATAATTTAGCCCACATCCTCTCTATTCCTCTCTCTGCTCCCTGTTATCCTTTCACTGCCTCAAAGTCTTATACGCTCCCACCCTCCTTTCTCTCTACATATCCATCTTTCTCTCTTTCTCCCACATGGTGTCTCTCACTTGTTTACCCCCACTCTTGCACCCTCTTTCACTTTCCTATCTGTGCTGTTGCTCTGACCCTGTTCCTCCTTCCCTCCCTTAATCTGAGAGAGAGAGAGAGAGAGAGAGAGAGAGAGAGAGAGAGAGAGAGAGAGAGAGAGAAAGAGGCTGCAGATTGAATCAATTATTGAAAGAGCAGGGGAGAGAGCGAGGGAGCTGGGAGATTCAGGGAAGAGTGTTGGTTGGTCAACGCATGAAGCATTAGGCTATGCTCAAATTTGTTTTGAAAAGGGCCTGCAGTCAGAGCAGAGCTGCAGACAACAACAGAGGCTACACGACCTCTCAGAAGCACTTAAGGTTAATATCATTATCTCGCGCACTTATCCATGCCTCATCCGGTTTTCACTCGTGCATAGGTATGCGTACGGTATCGCTGGCATCCGGAAAAAGGAGAGAACCGTGTGAAAGGCGACAGAGTAGCCGATGACGCTTATTTCATGAAAAAAACTTTTGTATTGCCTGTCGTCTTTATTCTGTTTCCCAAAGTGTTAGTCGCATTATAGGATGTATTGCACTCAGTGCAGCAGCCTCTGTGGGCTGGATCACTCAGACAGACATCATTTACTGGAGCTAATACATTATTCATCAGACTTCTACAAATGCCATAACTTGTTAGTTTTTCCTCATGCAATATGGGTTTGCTACAGGGCTGTTTACTTTTCTCTTTGATCTGTCTCTTATTTTAGATTTGAGATTTTATTCAATTACTTTTTTTTTTTGCTTCCATACAGTCGTCTGCAACCATTCTATAAGTAGAGTTGTTTGTACAATCACATTCTCGATTTGAGTTTTTTATTCTTCCATTTTTGCTTCTCTTTTGTTTTCCCTTTTTTTTGCCAAATCCTCTCATGTACACCCCCTCCCCCCAAAAAAACTTCCCCCTCCTCACACACTCCCCCAGAGGACAGTCCTCAGTTGCTCATCTCTACAGATGCCAGTCACAGCACAGTCACCAATGGTATGTGAGCATAAAAGTTGCCTGCCCCCGTTTCCTTTTCCTCAACAGTGACTAGACCCCAGTTACACGGTGCTGTGAAAGTGATATAAGATGGACTGACCCAGTGTATGACGTGTGTGATTTTATTACACTTTCCTTTGGTATTGTTTCTTTGTGGGTTTCTTTCTTTTTTTTTTTTTTTTTACAAGTGTGTTTTTGTTTGTCCATTTGAACACTACTTTTCCGTAACTGTCTTTCTTTTCCCTTCATCTTTATATCCTACCCTCCTTTTTCTCTCTCAGGAAAACAACCCGATGGAGCCGTGGAGAACAATCAGAACAAAGGTAAAAGGTCACGACGATGTTTGTGTATGTTTGTCTGTGAAGTTTGACTTTGGATGTGGGATGAGCTGACGTCATCTTCAGGTGCAGTGCTGAACAGAGTGTCTTTTTTTTAATTCTCTATGTGTGTGTGTGTGTGTGTGTGTGTGTGTGTGTGTGTGTGTGTGTGTGTGTGTGTGTGTGTGTGTGTTTCAGCCAAGAAGCAGGACGGGGGTGTTGCCATGGAGATGCAACCCTTGAAGAGTGCAGAGGGAGGGGAGGTAGAGGACAGAGAGAAGAAAAAGACTAATGTTCCAAAGAAAGAGAAGAGTGTGTTACAGGGCAAGCTCACCAAACTGGCCGTTCAAATTGGCAAAGCAGGTGAAGAACTGATTTAAAGTTTCATGTGTTGGCAGTCATTAATTAACGCTGTACAGTAAAACTGAACACACAGACTCAATTAAGTATCCTTCAGTTCCGTGGTGCTGGGTCATCAGTTCAAGAAATGAGTTGTGGGAGTTGTGTGAAACTTTGTACTTAAGGTTTGAAGAGTCATAGTTAAATTAATGTTTTATTAATGCTCAGTTACAGACATCGAGCATGACATCATTTTCTAAAGTGCTGTAAACTGCCCAGCCTGCATGTCCATGTGGGCCCAACATGGGTTACTTTCAGGCTACGTGGGTACTGAGTTGGCATGGGCTTGAACTGGACAAATTTTGCAGGCCCCACATGGTTTCAGTAACATGGGCCCCACATGTGAAGCCAAATGTGAAGCCTATGGAAAGTCCTGATCCCATTTAGACCCCACATACATGGGTCCCAGCCAGTTGGGTCCCACATGAGACCCAGTGAGAACCTACTTGAAGTTCATATGTACAAGCACAAATGGGGTCACCATGGAAACTGCAGACAAACCCACTTGGGACCCATATTTGCAACCCTAATGTAACCTTTATGGGACCCACATGGACACGCTGGCTGGGTGTGATGGAGTTTGATAACACAGGTAGAAGAGTGAAGTAAATGATGCAGCATTGTGTACAGTCAAAGTAGTCTGACTGAGTGACTCACTGTTCTTTGAATCTCCCCACAGGTTTGGTGATGTCAGCCATCACTGTCATCATTCTGGTCCTCTACTTTGTCATTGACACGTTTGTGGTTGAAGGTTCGTGAGAATACAGTTTCCACTTCCACGCAGATTTTACTCATGACATGCTTTTCCCTTTACATTAAATGTTTACCACTCTGCTGAGTGTGACACTCTTTAAAGACTTTAAAGTAGGTCTTAACATGCGATGTGGTGTGTGTTGCAGGTCAGATGTGGCTAACAGAGTGTACTCCGGTCTACATCCAGTACTTTGTCAAGTTCTTCATCATTGGTGTCACTGTGTTGGTTGTGGCTGTTCCAGAGGGATTACCTCTCGCTGTCACCATCTCTCTGGCTTACTCTGTTAAGGTAAAACCACCCACACAGGTTAGGAAGTGCAAATGCAGGAGATATTGGTTCTTTAACAGGTATTATAGTTTGCTCAGTGACCACAGTGGAAACAACCTGGTGAAGAAGTGAATAGTGGAGAGCAAGATCTGTAACATGATTAGAGTAATAGGAGTTTAAAATGTGGAAGAATGATGTGTGAAGATAGTACACTCTTGTGGGTTTGTTTAAAGTGTATTCCAGTTAAGGTGTAATTTTCATTCTCACCTCTTTTGCCCCCTTCACTTTTATGGTTCTATATGGAGATACATTGTCTTCAGTTATACCCACATGCTCATAGCAATAAGCTTTATGAGCAGCAGTGAGCATAATGAGCTTTTTTGTCCCTTAGCTTCACCTCTCAGACTACTTGTAGGACAACCTCCAGAAAGCCTCTTTTTCTCCCTCATGGTCATGTTTTTCTCATGAAAACATCAAAGGGATAGATTAGCAGTTGGTTAGCTTAGCTTAGCATAAACAGCTAGCCTAGCTTTTTAAACAAAGCTGTTTAGCAGCAGTCAGTTTTGAAACCCAAGTGTAAAAATGTCAGTTTATATTATCTACAGACAATTTCTTGGACAGGCGCAACAACTTCTTGGAGCCTTGTCAACGCTGTAAGATTGCCAGGCAACCAGCTAAGACTACAGGAAGTCCTTAATTTTGCTTTCATTTCGGTTTTGTATATATTTAACAAATAGGATATGACAGGTTAATCAAAGGCTTTTATGAATGTAGCTGCCTGGAGCAGATGTCCATATAAAAAAACACTATGACACTCTATATACCTGTTACCCATAAAGTTGGAATATTTTTTCCTGCAATGACTGTGACAATGTGATTTGTGTACATATTCTCAAAACTTTATGAATCAATCTCTTCCAAACATATCACTATGAAAATAAAATCACAGTGAACCTTTACTAACTGTAGTCAGGCTTCAGTTAAATGAACAGAATGAAGCTTTGTTTTGATTCTTTCTCCTTGGTCAGTTTAACAGGAGATTTCATAAATCATATGAATGTCCAATATTACTCTTTCAAGTGTCATACAGTCACTAATATCCAGTATGGATACCTCTGACACATTAATTAATGTGTTGTGACATATTGTCCACAAGCTTTTTGATGTTGTCAGTGGGAAACGGACAACACAGCAAATGTCTTGTCTTTTATAGCGCCAAACAAATACATGAATTCATTTTACCTGCTCAAAAGTGATACACATGCATTTAAATAGGAACACACAGAGGATTGTATCTAGAATCAAAATTATTATAACTTCATGGACAACAGTGTATGTATGGAAACGAGGAAAAGCTTAATAGGTTCTCCCACTTTCTTTGTGCCTCAGTCTTCACTTGCACTACTGTGTGTGTTCCAGAAATTCTAGTCTGTTCCCGCTTGTGTGTTTATTGGGCAGTGTGGTATGAAGTCACACTTGGTTAGACACATTGGCTTCAGGTCATTCAGTCAACATCACATTCTGTTCTTATTTCAGTGTCTTTCCTGGAAAATGTATGCATACTGCTTTCAACAACTTTTACATGCACACCTACAAAGGCTGTTGAAATGTAATCAGAGTGTGTAATTTATTTAAGAATAGAATAGAATTAGAATAGATACTTAATTGTCATTGCATGGATAAAACAGTACAATGAAACTTAATTAAGCAATATCCCACACAGCAGCATCCTAATTGTTTTAAGATAATAAATCATATCTTAAAAACACAACATGTCCTAAAATAACTAATTACTATAAAAGAGTCATAATAGTCATAATAAATAATCATTGTAATCATTGGTTTGTATTCTGCATATTGTGTTTCCTAAGAGCTTCAAGTTTATTTTAGTGAAAGTATCAGTGTAAATAAAAGTCTGAAAACAGTAATTATTCACAAAAGAATTCTCCTCCTATATGTACCATGTGTAATTAACTAGCGTCATGATATTAGCCTTCATCAATCACCATTTTTTACCCACACCGGGTTAATATTCCACGAGATACGCACTGCAGCATTTCCATCAAAAATATCCTGAATTGCTAATTTTATCTGCCCCTGGATTTTCTTTCAAGGGAACAGTTACTGAATTGTCCCCTGTCTCACTTTCTCCTTACCTCCATCAATCCATTTCTCTCTGCCTTTGTGCCTTCCCCCTCCCTCTATCCATTATCATCCACTTCTATCCACCTCTCACATATCCCTCTGCTCTCCATCACTATTTCATATGTAGAAAATGATGAAGGACAACAATCTTGTACGCCACCTGGATGCATGCGAGACCATGGGCAACGCTACGGCCATCTGTTCCGACAAGACCGGCACCCTCACCACCAACCGCATGACTGTGGTGCAGGCTTACGTAGGTGAGTGAGAGGCAAAAGAAATAATCACGATAAACGATATCATCGTCATTTGAAGATCATTTTATACCACGGATATAATGATAATATAATAGCATAATAATGCAATGAGGATGAGGTAAGATTGTTGAGTGGGTGCTACATTTATGTAAAAACAGAGACTGTCATTATGGTTGGAGATAGTTCTTTACCTTTAATTCTTCTGCAGTCTCTACTCAGGATGTCACAGTGAGGAATGGATGACCCTACTTGTTTAGACAATGTGACATGAATAGCCTCTTAGCTGCTAATGTGAAGTATGAAAATATTGAGGTCAAATAATGATCAAGTTCATGTCCATGTATCATACAATAAGTCCATATATAGACGAGATAATGACGATAATTACATTGTATGAAAGACAATAATGTAATTATTGTGACAGGCCTATCCATAGCTGGTGAGTGATACATTACAGTGTACAACTAAGGTGCAATTATACATGTGTGTAGCATGTATTAACAGTATAAAGATATGAACAAATAATTGACAGACATGTTTATATTTGATTATCAGTGTCTTCTGTTCAAAACTTTTCCAGAACTTTCATCCACATCTTATGGT
>JANJYP010093064.1:0-14195 GCA_024605115.1 Rastrelliger brachysoma | reverse complement strand
GAGCAGCAAGGAAGAACTCCTCCAGCAGAACCAGACCTTAGGTGGGACACCATCTAAGTTGACCAGTTGGAGTTGAGAAGTCATTACAAGTTTGCATTACAGGATCAAAAAAACAATTCCCTCACTGTTAGGACAGGCTAAACAACGCTTTCTATAATGAGCAGGATTACTGTACAGTCAGCACCATTACAGCTGTTAGAAAACATAGCTGATTGTGTGTTCTGTTTTTGGCACAGGCCCTTTTTTTTCCTGCTGCAGCAACAACAGTGGCCATCCGGCACGCATCGCCTTTGTTCTCAAGAGTCTCCGCTTCCTCCCCACACACAACTCACACTTTCAAGATGTTGTAATGAAGTTTTCATTCTCCAGCTAACCCGTACCGTATGTTAGCTGCAGGATTTCACTGTCCTCATTTAAACTTGCCTCATGTCTCCAATGTAGCTGTAACTGGAATCCAAAACCCTCTTTGTTTTTGGTGTTAAGTTCAGGACTTTTCCTCTCTCCCAGTATTCCCTGCCTCTCTTGACCTGGATCTATCTCGTAAGAGGCAGGAAAGATTGATGCATTATATTGAATGTACAATTTATGTTTATACAGAATTATTGTATTGTTTTAATATTTAAACTGATGGTGGAGTGAGTTTATGCTGCACACCTGCATAAAAGGAATGACTACTATTAATATCTTTGTCATTTAGTCGGTGAGTGAGGCAAGTAAAGCTTTGAATATGAGCATGAACAGTGAGGAAGTGTAAGATTTAAAGGTCAGGAAATGAATGTAGTCTGTGGGAGGACGTCAAAGAGAGATATAAAAGTATGCACTGGCATGTGAGGAGTGTGTATTCACAACCTGTGTACACATAAACGTGTGTGTGTGTGTGTGTGTGTGTGTGTGTGTGTGTGTGTGTGTGTGTGTGTGTGTGTGTGTGTGTGTGGGAGAGTGTGGCCAGGGTGGAGCAGGAAATTTCAGAGGCTCTATTAACCTGAGTCACCATCAGATCACAGCAGGATGTGGGTGCTGATTGTGCTCTATAAAGGACAGTTACACTATAATTCTATTTTTTGGCCAAACTTAGCATTTATTGCTTTTTTTCCCTTCTTCTTCGTTTTGGCTGTGTTAACGCTGCTGTCTCAGCCAGTTCTGTCTTGAAAACAAGATTTTGATCCCAGTGTTTAATTACAGCAAAAGAGGCAGTATTTTGTATTGCATAATCAAACACTGCTTTTCAAAGTTTAAGATAAGATAATTCCTTTATTCATGCCAAGATGAAGAAATTTACAATATTACAGCAGTAAGGGCGGCAGTAAAAAAGAGTTAATATAGAACAACAAGTAACTAAAAAAGCAATAAAAATCAGAAGTAAAGGTTTGAGATGAATAATGTTTTACATAACTACTCATAATAAAAAAGAACTGTGTCAAAATTGAAGCCATCACACCAGCCTCTGTCAGCTGTTAATTTCACAAACTATTGCTCATAGCAGCATCTTGCATCAGTTATTAGCCAGCCCTCTTGTGATATTTGTTTGACCGGAATTACTTTCAAAATGCAAAAATAGGACATTTGTGTGGTTTAGTTCTTCACACGGTATCTCAAAGGCTGCGGGGCATTGTAAGTTTGTTTTCAAAATATATAAAATGGAAAACAAAAGTAAAAAAAAAAAAAGTCAACAAAACATGTTGGTGCTCAAACTGGAACTGCCTGAAGTCATGGCAAAACTCCTGCCTGCATAGAGCTGGAATGATAATAATGAGTTTATATGCAAAAGATTTGACTCACTCTGTTTTATCTGTGATGTAACTAGCGGTAAGAATAAAAGAAGTGCTCACTGTTAGCTCATGTCTCTTCACTCTGCATCTACCACCAACCTTCAATTTCTGATTTTCAACTTGCTTAAATTTTACCTCTATCTCTGTTTCTGTGTCTTTTCCTCTCCATGTTCACAGATCAGTGCTGGGACCCCTGTTGGACCTTCCTCCCCCTCCCCAGTCACTGATGTTGGTGGTGGACTCCCTGGATGTAGGATATGGAACAGGTGAAGGAAGTGGGAAGAGCAGCTCAATTGCAGAGCTCCTGGCTGCCAATCAACACCTGCTGCCTGGCTGGCTGCTGCTGGTCTGCTCTGTCCGCCGCCACAACAAGACCATCTGCAAGATGTTCTCAGGCAAGAAAAAAGAATAACAAATTTTACTTTAAGATATTACATTGTGAATTTCAATCTATGAGGGGATATCTGTGTGGTGGATATCAGGCAGCCTTGTAGATTATGCAGTCTGACTCACACTGATTAAATCATTGGTGTAAGTGATGTTAACATTTCTTATATTCACACCAATTTCATATATTTGTGTTGTGTTCTTGTTCTTTTGTGTTGCAGGTTTTCGTAAACTCTGCCTGGATGATCTTCGGAAGCCCCCACCTGTCCGTGACGTGCAGCAGTATATCCTCTGCCGGTTGGACAAAGAAGCAGCACTTCGCCGTCAGCTCACCCCCGACACGGCTGACATGTTGAATCTGCTGCACATCAAGAGTGGTGGTTGCTTTCTCTTCCTTGAGCGTGTGTTGGATGGTGTGGCGGCTGCACTAGTGGGTCTACGGGAAATACGTGACATACCCGGGACACTCAACGGCCTCTACCTTTGGCTGTGCCAGAGACTGTTCCCCCGGGGGCTCTTCACCTATGTAAAGCCACTCCTTAATGTGCTATTAGCTGCCCCGAGGCCTCTCACACCCCAGCAGCTTTTCACAGCAGTCTGGACACATGACACCACGCTCAGCATTGAGGACTTCCAAAACAAGCTCCGAACCCTCTCTCCACTCCTGATCGATGGCCCTGGGGGCAGCAAACTACTTTTTCATGCCAGCTTTGCTGAGTGGTTGACAGATGTCAAATACTGTACACAGAAGTACCTGTGTAGCAGAGCAGAAGGCCACAGCATGCTTGCCATGGCTCTGACTTTGCAGGGACCTCACCTGGACATTGAGGACACTTGCCAGCTAGCTACACATTTAGTTTGCTCAGGTCACCATAAAGATAATCCTTCATTATTGGCACTGTGGATGCTGTGGACAGGTGTGCCTGCTCTTACACCTAGCTGCAGCAGTGCCCTCAGTACACAGCCTCCTGTGCTGGTCAGTCAGGACATCCTCCAGCTTTTATTTAGGATTGGACTCATCACTGCATCCTGTTTTCCAAATGTGCACTCAAATGCTTCAGTGATTTGTATAGGTGAAGAGGCAACTAATGTAAAACGGGCATTTGAAAGGGAGGGGTCTGTAAAGAAGCTGCTGGACAGTGGAGTGTCTGTAAACCAGTTTGGATCAGCAGATGGACAGACCTTGCTGGCCAGTGCAGCCCAGGAGGACTCTGTAAATGTAGTTGAACTTCTCCTGACACAAGGATCTGATCCACTGATCAGTGATCAACAGGGTCAAACACCACTGACCTTGGCTTCCAGGCAGGGTCATGTAAAAGTGTTGTCTGTGCTCCTAGAATGGGCCAAGAACCAGGAACCAGAAACTGCAGCGCGGATGATGGAGCATGTGGACAGTGAAGGCTGGACAGCACTGCGCTCTGCAGCTTGGGGAGGACACAGTGAGGCAGTCAGGCTGCTGCTTGATGCAGGTGCAGATGTGGATGGATGTGACAGTGAGGGACGAACTGCTCTCAGAGCTGCAGCCTGGGGTGGGCATGAAGAAACGGTCCTGACCCTGCTGGACTACGGTGCACAGGTTGACAAAGCTGACAGCAAAGGCCGCACCCCGCTGATTGCTGCTGCTTATATGGGACATCATGAAGCTGTAGAGATACTGTTGGACCACAATGCAGACGTTAACTTAGCTGATGGAGATGGGCGCTCTGCTCTATCAGTTGCTGCACTCTGTGTCCCTACAGCAGCAGGGGTCAAAGGTTATGGGGAGGTAGCGTGCCTGTTGCTGGAGCGTGGAGCAGAGCCGGGGCACAGAGACCATGATGGAATGACACCACTGCTTCTTGCAGCCTATGAGGGACATGACGACATAGTTGAACTTCTGTTAGAAGCTGGTGCTGATGTAGATGAGACTGCTGGTCCTGAAGGTAGCGCCCCTGCTGCAGCTGCAGTTACTCCCCTGCTGGCTGCTGCAGCAATGGGCCACATGCGGACAGTGTCACGGCTGCTTTTTTGGGGAGCAGCTGTGGATGCCATTGATTGTGAAGGCAGGACAGCTCTGTGCCTAGCAGCAGCAAGAGGAAGCACTGAGGTTGTCCGCGCCCTTCTGGACAGAGGCCTGGATGAGAACCATAAGGATGACCTTGGCTGGACACCACTGCACGCTGCTGCCTGTGAAGGCCATCGGGCTGTGTGTGCTGCATTGACAGAACGAGGCAGCATGGCACGTGTTGGTGAGTTGGACATTGAAGGACGTACTCCTCTTATATTAGCTGCCCAAGAAGGTCACTGGAGCACGGTGAGGCTGCTGTTGGACAGACGTTCTCCTATTGACCATAGGGCTTATGATGGACATTCTGCTTTGAGTGCTGCACTTCTGGAGAGCCATGCTGAGGTGGCAGAGCTGCTCATGAGGCGAGGGGCTGACACTGATGTCCGGGACGCCGAGGGACGACCTTTACTCTACCTCCTGGTGTTGGAGGATCGTCTTGAAATGGCTATGCTCCTCATTGAGAAAGGAGGGGTGCCCCTGGAGTCCCGAGATTCAGAGGGCCGCACAGCACTTCATGTGGCCTCCTGGCAGGGGTGTATGGAGATGGTAGAGCTACTCTTGAAACATGGAGCAAACCCTAATGCACAGGATACAGAGGGGAGACCCCCACTCCATTCAGTGGCTTGGACAGGACATGCTGAAGTGGGGCGTTGTCTCTTAGGAGCCAATGGAGTCAATATAGACCTTGCTTGCCACCAGGGGGCAACAGCTCTGAGCATTGCTGCCCAGGTGGGACATGTTAACATTGTTGCAATGCTTCTTGAAAGAGGTGCAAATCCCAACCATATGGATAAATACGGCCGCAGTCCTGTCAAAGTGGCTGGGAAGCACAGGCACTCCAGTATTGTCAGGCTTTTGGAGAGCTACGGAGCCAAGCCATACTTAGGCCTGCTGTCTCACTCCAGTACTATCTCTCCTGCAAAACCCAATAAGTTCCCTTCCTCAGGCAACTCAGATAGTAATGGAGATGAAGTCGCAGCTGCTACCTCCTCCTCTTCAATATCTTCTCCCGGCTCCACTGCAGAAAGGTTTCACTCCATCCAGAGCTCCCAGACGTCATCCACCTGCCACTCGCTTGCCACGGTGCAAACGGTTCCAGCTGATAGTCTCAGCTTCATCCAGCAGATCCAACAGCACTCACTGCCCCGCAGCCGTAGCCGTCCCTCTACCCTCCCTCCAGCAGGGAGCTCAGGGATGGGTAGCCTCCACGGTAGCACCCAGCGGCATCCCAAAGGCAGCCCTCCCCCTACTGTTTGCACAGTCACTGCCATGGTGCACAACTATGAACTGCCACAGAAAGGCTTGTCATCTGGACTTGAATATCATGACAAAATAAACAAACAGAACTTAATATCAGCAGACAGGACTGTGTACACAGGTGGTAAATGGCATTCAGTCATGGCTTCTCTGGGGATAATGCCAGGGCAAGACAACCCTGCAGTAGGTGCTAAAAGCAGAGAGAATCCTCCTGTTGGCTACCCTTATAGGATACAGAGCCCTCTTCAAGGGGAAGCTTGGGATTCTATACCCCAGAAGAACATTCTGTCACCTTCTTGCTACAGTTTTGCATCAGTCCCACCTTGTAGTGCCTTGCCAGAGGATGTTATGGTCACCATGACAACCACAGACCCCCAGCTCAATCTTAAACAGGCCATCAAACTGCAATTTGAAGGTCCCACCAGTTCAGCCTTATACAAAAGAGAGACGCCCTTGTGACTGCTCCAGTCAGTGACTCAGGTTAGTCTCTTCACATATTTCTTTTACTTTGTTAGAGCATTTTGATTAGTGCTAAAGTAATTAGTTGACAAGTTAATTAACATTTATCAGACAAAACAGCTCAATGCTCTCTGGTTACAGTGTCTCTAATCTGAGGATTTTCTGCTTTTCTTTACATAATTTAAAACTAATTTACCAGGGTTCTATCATTTAGTTAGTTAGAACCTAATCAGCAATGACTGTTGGTTTTTAGCTACAGGGTATTTTGTGATATCAAAACAATAATACATGTGTTCAGAGCATTTGGGGTTAAATATTTAATGACATCATCTTGTTTTTCTTCACAGAAGTGGACAGTGGTTTTCACCATGTAAAATGACGATGGATAGAGAGACGATCTCTTTCTTCACCTAACTTCAGAAAACAGGAGAAAGAATGAACTCAATGGCATTGACTCTCACTTACATTCCTGCCTTTTCCGTTTCCTGTTGTATACATTGAATGGGCCTGTCAAAGACAAGATGATGCTGATGTGTTTAAGATGTAAAGCACAACTGTGTTCATTTTCAACTTTACTTTGGACCTTATTTTCCTATTTTCATCATAGTGTCATCAGCACCAATATGCTTTTTCTTATGTTGTTTTAATTTATTTGGCCCTACACTTGAGTCTAGAGCCATATGTTTTTTATTATCTCTATAGCGAAAAACACTCACTATTATGGGGAATTGTCTCCAGGTTATATTCTGAATCCTCTTTTTCTAGTTAAGATCCCTTTCCTTCAAGCAGTAAACAACTTTGTTTAAGAGCTTTAAGCATGTGGCCTTGATCTTTATTGAAGCCTTTGATATTTACTATAAACCGGTCCCCCACGCGTTCATTGCTGACAACCAAAAACAGTTTGCAAAAAAGCAAACCGACCAAAGCCCAACCCAAGTGCGGGGTTTATGATAAAATAGACACAGCCAAGTTTACTGAACCAACTTGGCTTGCTCTCAGTATGCCTGCGAGCAAGCTGGAAGGAAAATGAAAATTGGACTATAAAACCTGAGGGTGGATGTGGGAGGGTTGTTAATTCCAAACTTGTAAGTGGCCTAAAGAAATTTCAAATTCTTTGTCGTTTTTTTTATTGGATTAATATTTAAATGCATTCATTAATTAAAATGGCAAACCGTGCCGTAATGATCCACTTATCTGCTCCGTCTGCTTATTTGAGACTGTACATGCAAATGTGTACTTTAGCTGTATTTCATGCACTTTACTCCTAAATGTCAGCCTCTGATGTGGTAGCAGCACACAGAGATGAAAGACTGGCAGCAGGTTTATGATAGCCACAGGCGATGATACAACACGTACTTTTGGACAGTTTTGAAACTAGAAAAAGGAAGATTCTGCACACAGGTCCAGAAGTTCTTCATGTTTTTGTATTTGTAAAACCTTTTAGGTGTTCCAACTTTTGAAACTACATTTCCCATATGTACTTGCATGAAGAAATGCAAGTGTGTTCTATTTGATGTCATTAAAAGTTCTTTGATCAAACACCTTGACCAAAACTATTATTTGAAATAGTAAAAACTGCTTAGTGATCATGTCTGTGTGGATTAAACTGATCATAACAAATTCATTATATATTTCTTTCATTTCCTTGATTTCTCATGCAGATTTACATTTTATTGACATTTGTATATTTATTAAACATGTATATAGTAATGCAACAGACAGCATCACACTGAAATGTACTGACTGTTTCAAAATACAGTTCAAGTCTCCAGCTTCTATTGTGTCAAATCCGACAGCAAACTGGTCTCTCACCAAAATGATTATAATTCTTACTATTTTAAATTTATGTTGCTGAATACAGCAAATGAATATTGGATTTTAATGATTTAGTTGAATATTACATGCTGGGCTTGCTCCCAGCAGTTACAGACGTTGACAGCTGCCAGGTAGACACCACGGCTGGGGGAGCTAACGGCTAAATGGGGCTAATGGTTTACCTCCTGTAATTTCTGGATTACAGCTGCTGGTTGTCAGAAATCCACGGTAGCGTCTGAAACACAGTTGTGGCTCATCCACTTTAAGAGATGGCAATGTCTGTAGATATGGTGACAGATCCTGAGCTGTCTGAGATCAACAAACTACTTAACCAGCAAGCTAAACCCTCACCTGGTCGTGNAATCCACGGTAGCGTCTGAAACACAGTTGTGGCTCATCCACTGTAAGAGATGGCAATGTCTGTAGATATGGTGACAGATCCTGAGCTGTCTGAGATCAACAAACTGGAGACCGGTAAACAAGACCCAAAATTAAAACTGTAAAATTAAGTGGATTCTTTAAACAGGATTCTGCTTCTTGATCACTGAAACCTTGATCATTGTAAGCAGTTTCCAATGTACTCATGTTGGACCAAGGTCTGCAGAGCCTTTCTCCCAACATAACATGTTTTTTGCCTTCCTTAGCATTGTATCATGAGTGCAACGAATTCTCAAAAGCATAACTGTGAAGTAAAACACTGCTCATAGAGTTATATTTTTTCACTTTACTTAACTCATCTCTTAGTTTTTTAAAGTCCCTTTGTACATACTGTATGACCTGGTCAGATGCTCTGCTGGGTCTCATCTCTTTTTTTTGTCATAACTTACTCTCTGTGATGAATTATATGTGATGTTTCATTCTTTTATTTAACTACTTGCAAAGCTGTGTCCTACTTATAATTCTCTCTGTTTTCTCATTGAGGGTTTCTTTCAGTGGTCTCCTTGAAAAACCGAAGCATGTTTTGGAAGTCTGCTCCACATCTAGGCAGTAAACTTTAAAGACCTCATCACTGTCGCTGACAATTACTACTTTGTAACTATTTGTAAGTTATTATTCCAATGTAATCACAACAGTTAGCTAATAGCAGCTGAATGTGAACAAAATATAACTTACTTCTATTTCACAATAAGGAGTTCAAGTTGTTCTGTCCTGTAGTGTAGTATACACATTAGCTTAGATTAAATATTGCACAGCAGATGGACAACTGCACAAATATAATGACTTGATTGAGGGTCATAAAATGCTGCTTGTTTACCGAGGCTAACAGTAATAACCTACGTTTAGACCTTTCATAAAATCAAAGTTTTATTGTGCTGTTGTCTCAAAAGTAGCATAGCATAGCTTAGCTAACACAACTGTAGAGGAGCGAGGTCTGCACATACACTAGCATAAAAATCACAGAGGAAAAAGAAATACACAAGAATAAACACACACAAGCACACACTTAGAAGACTATACAAGAAATGTACTAATGAATCATCCACAACATGAAAGAAGTGCTTAAAATTTAGTTTATTTACACAATTGTAGAATAAAACATAAAAATAAAACATGCAGGTGAAGCAGGCACCCATTCAGGGGATTATCTTAAATCCTCAACTATAAGCTATAATATGCAATAACAATGCAAAGTGAAATAATAATAATAAGTAAGATAAATCAGTATCTATCTGTCCGCCCGCCCCATCACCCTGTGAGCTATTCAAATAAATCATTTTTGAACATATATTTGACATTTAACAATAGATAACTGGACACAAGTTTATGAGAAAATATCTTTTTTTTAATTTCTGTGACATCTTGTGTGGCGTGATCGTCCAGAGGCGGTTGGAGGCAGAATGTTGTCGTTTGTTCTGCTGAATTCTCCACCATGTCTGTGACGGTTGTCAGCCATGTGTTTGCCAAGAAGCTCTTCTTCCCTTCACATATTTGTTCCTGTCTGATGATCATTTTAAAAAGTTCTTGCTTTTAAGGGGGGATGCTTTGGAAATCATACACATTAGAGAAGACAATAGAAGGCCTTTCTTTTTAGCATCCAGAGCAGGAGTTTAACACTGCAGCCGACAACTGTCGCCAAGGTGACAGACAAAGAAATAGCAGCGTGTCTACATGCTGTAGCCTAAGTTAGTATGCATAAGCAAGACACTGCACTCCCGACTCCTGCTGACAGCTGTGGTCCTGCTTTTATAAGGACAGACTGGAAAGGTCAGCAGTAACTTTCATCCACTCTGCCTCTTTTTTTTTAAAACCTCCTGGAAGAAACACTGTCTGCATGTAAGGTGAGTACAAAAGAATTGTTAAGGTTTGCATTTGTGAAAAGAGATTACATTTAACATTTAGAGAACTGAATGGAGGCTGGTAAATTAAAAAAGGTATTATTATCTACTTCACACTTATACTGGAGCCAAGTCATTTCTGTTATTCCTCCTACACAGCTCAATGTGAATTAAAGCAATGGTATCAATGAATACAACATGCATTCATCTGTCTTTCTAATAACGGTGTTGTCATGTTGTTTCGAAGACAATACAGTCAGTTTGTTAGCAAGAAAAAACTGTAAAATAAATGTTAAAATCCAAAATAAACANTAGCAAGAAAAAACTGTAAAATAAATGTTAAAATCCAAAATAAACACAGCATGTGTGAGAATTAGTAGCAGAAAAGGCTGATGTGTGCAAATATTGGACTTCTTTTTTGTTGTTAATATTAAATGAAAAGAAAAAAAATAAATATAATCTGGAAGCCAAAATGAGCTTTTTTAAAAAATCCTCAGAGAAAAGGGGACAGCCCCGGGANGCAGCATGTGTGAGAATTAGTAGCAGAAAAGGCTGATGTGTGCAAATATTGGACTTCTTTTTTGTTGTTAATATTAAATGAAAAGAAAAAAAATAAATATAATCTGGAAGCCAAAATGAGCTTTTTTTAAAAATCCTCAGAGAAAAGGGGACAGCCCCGGGAATGCTGACAGACAGACAGACAGGATGAGCAGCTGGCTATAGGAAATAAGAAGGCTGAGCGGAGAACAATGAAGAAACAGGATAGTTCATCAGTAAGGAAACAGCTGATGGGAAGCAGGTGGATGTGAAACACACAGAGAGACATGAGAAGATTTCCTCTGCTGAGAAGGAGGAGATGCAGTTCACACCGCGGAGAGAGAAAGCAACACTCTGTAGATGAATGGTACCAGGGTTGCTTTTAGTGAAATGAGTGTCTCTGTTGTAATGACTAGTGTATCCCCCATTGTTTTGTTTTTTTCCCTGAACTGAACGAAGTACAGCAGCAGTAAAAAGTGAAATTAGAATGCCTGGAAGTGATCTCAGCTTTCTGAACACTACCGTAAATGTGTATGTGAACATGCTATATACATATATAGCACTCACATTAAAGACAGGACATGGGTTAAAATGTGAAAATAAACATATGAATAACAATTGCACACATTCATTTTTTTGTGAACCCAGCATCAATTTTCTGCTTTTAATCCATTTAGAGAGAATATATTAAATTAATTAATTATATAATGAATATATATTAAATTCTCAATAAAACATCAACTAGTTTGGTATGATCTTACATTATAACTTTTTATATGAAATAAAGGTAATAGAATACTATTGTTCTAAATATTCCATTTAATCTGGGGGATCATGTCAATCAGGAACCATTTACAGTCATTATTAGTATAAGTCCATTTAAATACACTGTAGGTGATAATATATGGAATATGTATCATTCCTTTGTGGTTACACCATTTGACATTTTCAGTAAATCATGGTGATTTTTTTGAATTTCTCATCTTGCCGACCCTTACTTGTTACTGACTCACATAGCAGAATAGACATAGGTTAGGTGTTTCTTGCTGTATAGAACTTAATAATAATAAAAGTGTATAGGCACACAGTTTGTAGATTAGTTGAAAAATTCAGTGGGTAAAATATTAAAATCCTTAACATAAAAAGAGTTAACGTTCAAGCTTTTGCTGAGGCTGGATTAGTCCCCCCAGTGGCCCCTGGGCAGTAAAACTCATGACACCCCATCCCTCCCTCAAACCCCAGCTTCTTCATTTTTAGCTTTAGTCAAAGAGCTACGTATTTGCAGAATCTTTTTTTTATTACTGCGGGTGCTTCTTTCTTTTCCTTTTCTTTTTGATAGTCTCTTTTTTCACAGCCTTATACTGGGCTTCTGCTTCATTTTGGATCATTTTCCCCACACACTTATTGATTGCATTGTGGCATCTTAACCATCAAAGTGACCAATAACACAGTTGTGTGTCTAATTTTTCCATTAAAATAATCAAATAATCAAAAAAATCTGGTATTGAAGCTCCTGTCCCTCCATAAACATTGGTATTTAATTTTGGTTAAATGTCACCACCATCAGAAAAACTTAGAACTCCATACTTTATTTTGGACATGCTAGGTTTCTGACAGTGACTATAACTATCAACATGCTTAAAGGCACTTGAATGGATTGCCCTTATAATACATCCATACACTGAATTGAACTGTGACTGCACATTACTTGTTACGTTTCGTTACGTTACATGTTGCATGTTACCAATTTAATTGTAGTGAAATGCTCCCTGAATTATAGAATGACTCAAGAAGCTAAAAGAAAAACACTTAAAGAAGACTTGAATATATTTTCTGGATTTACATTTCAAGTATGCCTTCAAGCATATTGCTCTCATCATCATGGCTATGGCAGCTTTACATGTATTTATGTGGAATCAGTCGTGAACTTTCAGGTAGAGTTCAGCCTCTGAGGGAAGGAATTTGCAATGTCGATCGGTTGCAAATCAGCGTATTGAGCTTTAACAGATGGAGGATCGTCTTAATTGGAGGACTCTCTCACTTGTGTGGCAACAGTGACATTTGCAGGAAGCACAACTGTTCAAACCCATTGGCTGTCTGGCAAACTCACCGCAAAATATTTCTCACTAGTGATTGGCAGTGCTTTTTATGTTCTGCTCAGCAATCACAAGAGTGTTTCTAGCCTGTGAAGACAGCTTTGAGAGGGAAGCGCTGAAACGCTGATTAACAAGGGGTATGTGAGGAACGAGGGGGTGTTTCATCTGCTGAAGGATGGATTTCTCAGATGTGCAGGAAATTGACTGAAAATGCAAACAAAAGCTCTTGTGTTATTCTTTACTTAGTGTTTGCTTCATGAGTAAAGGGAATTGGTGGTGGTTGGGTACAATTAGAAGATTCCTCCGCAAGTTCTTTCTCTATGCACATCATTTTGTGGTTATTAATTTTCATTGACATCAAAATTTGTAATTTTGGGTGGGTGATACTACAAATTTAGACTTGTGTTTTCTGACGCTGTTGCAAGTGATGGCAGGCGTACAGTATGTGTGTCAAATAAATGATGTAAATGAATGTTACAGTGACATTTGTAGAAAACGGTTAATGAATAAAGTACTGAAAAAACTCATAATGACTCAATGTGATGTTCAAATAAAGCAATACTCAAGTGATTCAAAGCACAAATTCATTTTTAAAATTTGCTACAAGAGTGATAATAAACATGTTGTAAAGGTTGTAATTCTGATACTGCAATCTTAGAATTTAACATGTGTTTAGCATGTGATACAAAACAGTCTAATAAGAAAAAATCAGCCCAAAAACAACATTTAAGCCATTTTTTTTCTTTTTAAAAGTCATCACAACAGTACATTTTCCTGAAATAAACGTATCTTTAACACCATAATCTCCCTTCTTAGTTTTTAGTGATGATAATAACGACTCAAACACAACTGTACTGTACACCCTGCTGAAATAATAGCCTATTATACAGTGGTGGGAAAATGTTTTGGGACACACCATGCATTTTGAAGTATTGCATTGCATCATTCTTAGGTCTTCAAGTGTAATTTCATTTAGTACAGTCACATCCACAATTCTTAATAAATCTTAAAAAGACATAAAAAAATTTCAGAGTGATTGGTTCCATAAAAATATGTCAGACATTTAGAGTACCGGGTCATTGTGGTAGCAGTGATCACTAATGAGGGTCATGCTGTTTGTGTTGTTGCTGTGCTTGGTGTCTGTATAAAGCAGCACATTAGAAAGATCCTCACAGACAGAACACAGCAGACACACCTGAGGAGACACGTTTTCAGAACATTGAGATTGGGGACATTTTTAAGGGTGTATGTAATACATAAATGTACCACTGTATATTTCTATATTGGGTCTGTGTTAATGTGTCATAGCTTAATCTACGGTAAGCGAGAGGGGGGGTGGGGGTGGAGGGGGGACACCAAACTAAAAAGGTATCAATACCACAATGGACAAACAACAAAAAGCTCTATATTACATACATAACCACTATATTAAAATATTATTCTAACCCTCACATGTTGTTCAAGGTCAGGTTTTAAAAACACCATACACACATATTTTACAAAAATGGAAGTAAAATGCATCTTTGTGTGTGTGTGTGTGTGTGTGTGTGTG
>JANJYP010093058.1:0-13555 GCA_024605115.1 Rastrelliger brachysoma | reverse complement strand
TATATATATTTGTACAGCAATATTTCAGACATTGAAATAAGTAGTTTTATATGATGGCAAATTAATTGTATTATACAGTAAAATAAACCCAGTGTCCCCGTATGAAGAAATCATTTCTTTCAAAAACTACTTCCTGCGCAAAGACACTACTTAGTTATTGTACTTATTAGGTCATAGTAATCCCACACATCTCAGAGAAATTAAAAATGCATACCAAACAAAAGCTTGTGTCTCAGGAGGGTGACTGGAAAAAGGGAGAGAGCCAAACATGATCTACACAACAGCTGTAAATCCCAACATCTCACTCATTTTATACCAAAACAACAGCTGTCCATTGTGACTCAACATTTTTTCTCCAAGTGTAAGAAAAATCTTTTCGTCACTTTCGTGCTAGCCATCACAGGACACACGTGCTACTTCTTGTACCACCCAGATTGTCAGACAGCTCTACTCTGTTTTCTACTCCACCTTGTCTTTCCTGACAAATACCTCTGTTGAGGTGCAGCCATGCATGCCTTGAGAGTGGTTCCCCTCACCTTAATGAGTGAGAACCCCAAACAGCCAACCAAAGAAAGCCATCTCATGGGAAATAATGACTGCTTCACATCATTGGTGGTCTACATGAAAAACCAAACACTGTTAAGCTAATGTGAACACATGTTAAACAAAAGGGATTTGGTTAAGAGGAAGAGCACATCACTAAGAAAAACATGATAAGATCTGATCACACTTATCGCTCAACATTCCTGGGAACTCTGGTTTACATTGAGGAGTTGAGGCGATACCCCTCTCTCCTCCCCACACAGGCAGAAATACAGGCAATATTTGACAAAAGAGAAATGGATGATTCTTGACATGCCTGTCTGTATTTAGTCAGTTTTTACAACTCCTTAGTATCTCTTATCCAGACATGACACCGAAGACATATTTCCCTAAAAAATGTAATTCTGTACTGGATATTGGATTAAATGTTTTCATACAGAAGAATGTAATTCATGTGATCTAAATTAATATCTGCATTTTTCCACCAGGAAATGTCGATAACCAGAAACAAGTACAGACAATGTAGACAGATTGTAGGTTGTGTTCATGTGAAATATATATATATATATATATAAACTCAGCATGAAATACTACTGGAACGAACAGTTACAGTTTACTTGTTACACTTCCATAGTCCCATATTAGGGAAAATATTTGAGATCATTCATTCCTACATTCAGCTCCATAATATGAAAAGCATCTTTGTTTGAGAAATGTTTTTCATGACTTTTGGTCTCCTTAAAACTCAAGACAGCCTTGAGCAGCATGTCCGTAATTATCTTATATGTAGTTTAGTGTTGTGTGGCTGTTGGATCCAACAGGCATATGTGTCATAACTTAACACAGACAGAAATTCACAGCTGAGTATACTCTTATTCTCACTCTGCCCTTTATCCATGTGATAGCTCACATCATTGTTCAGGAGTCAGATAGTGTGATCATGATCTCTATTTCCAACTCATCTTTCAGTAAACCCACAATAGATATGGAATGAGAGGANGTGTGTGTGTGTGTGTGTGTGTGTGTGTGTGTGTGTGTGTGTGTGTGTGTGTGTGTGTGTGTGTGTGTGTGTGTGTGTGTCTGAACACACAGGAGATATCAGGGTGTTGAGTGTGATTGTGATGGACTGTAGTGGAAAACCCACATGCACCCAGACTAGACACACCAGCATGGCTCAGGTGTGTATGTGTTTTTGTGTGAATTATATTGCCAGGTGGTATGCACACCTGCACCACGCCTGCATCAGGCACCCCACCAGATCCATCTGACAAAAGGATTAAGACAGGACTAAGATTCTGCAGCCCTATGAGAAGCATAATGTCAGTTTCGCTGATATGTAACCCTCTCTGGATAGGACAACCTGGCTTGTATGTAACAAACAGAGTTTGGTCATCAGGAAGATTCACCTGGTGTGGCTTCTCAGTATTGTAACTGGTGGCAGTGACACTTCCTCTGTTCACTGGCTTCTGGGCTGTTTATCTTCCTTTTGTTTTATTTGGTATGTCTTAAAGGGGAATTCCTGTTTTTTGCAACCTGGACCTTATTTCTCGGGTTAAAAATGGTTATATACTCACTCCAGAAAATTTGGTGTAATTTGGAGTCCATCTGACATTATTTAATCCACTAGAGATTGGTGTATATCCACACACTCTCTTACAACGGGAGTGCGAAAGGCCACGGCAGTGCAGCCTCTAAATAAGACATTATCTACTATGAAACTCGTTCATTTCACCAAAACTTTATCATAAATCACAGTGCTATTCCCCTGTTAGCTCAACGTTGTGTTATTGTCATCCAGGGTTTTTACAATGTTATACAACCTGGAGGAATATGTAAATCTGTGTTTCTTGTTATGTTATGAATGAATATGGTTTATATCATCCATGATAAACAGCTGCTGTCATCAAAACTATAACAGTGTATAATGGAGCGCTTCCAAACCCTTTAAAATGAATGTACCGCTGCTTATTTGATAATGATTTATAGCCCCACCCTCCAGTGATATGAAAAGGATCCCTGTTTCTAGATGATCATCGTACACCCAACACAGGCAGACACAAAACCCTCATTACACCCACGTGTTCATTGAAGGGAGCATGTGCAGTGACCCCGACACCCATTCTCTCCATGGTCCAATCCACCCCTCCCCCATCCATCCACGCACACACACACACAGACACACACAAACCGCCTTCACTCCTCCCCCACTCTCAGGAGTCACATCCCTACATACAACCTCCCATACAGTGAGAGAAACACTAGATAACAATGTATCATCACACATGTCATTTTAATTATAAGAAAAACATGTTAAAAGTTTAAAACTATGCATAATACACTTGCAACTATATACTTGTACATATAAACTACATGTGTATGAATCAATTGCCATGTTTTCCATTGCAGAATGACAAGCTCTTGGACTAACTGATAAAATACCCCAATTTTTGTGTTGCTAAAAACTCTTAAAATTCTTTTTTTTTTACTGAATTGACACTATTGAATTGACAATTATTGTTTTTTTTGTTTGTTTGTTTATTTGGTTTTTACATTAAGCTAAATAAGGCTGTCTGTTCTTCCTTACTGGGAAATGATGAGACACGGAGATGCATGGTGTTCATTTGGCAATAGCAACATGCCCGAGATATGAACACGCCAACAAACATGAAACGCCTTTTTTCATGGAAAGAAAAACTAAAAAAGGAGCGCAATAAAAGATGATGTGTGAGAGGAGAAAAAACTAGGAGGCATTTCAGACACTTACAAGGCAGCCACACAAGCTGACATCAATTTGTAAATAATGTTAATGTGACTGCACATCATCCAAAAAGTATGCTGAAGGGGGACTGCAGCATTGTCACACTTTTGCTTAAAGTGTAAATAACCATTTAAAGAAAAACGGTTTTAACAGCGGATCCAAGCTCTTTTTTTCTAACCAACCCTTCATTGGAATGTATCAGGCGTGGTTATTCGAAGACTAACAACATTCATGAAATGTGCAAATATGCCCTAAAACATTTTCAGTATTTAGTTTCCTGACTATTTCAGTAGCTTCTTTCGCTCCGAATTTGCTCACACCCTTTAACATCTGTCCGTCAGAGAGGCTGTTGCTGTATAGACAGTGGCTCCACAGGATCAGCATGGGGGCCAGGGGCTTTTTAGACCCTCTGTTGTTATCCTGAGGCAAGACTCTGACCTCTGACCTGGACATACAAACACACATACATGCAAAAGAAAACGCGTGCAGGCATGCAGACGTTAATAGAAGCATGAGTGTAGAAACAGGTCTGAATATTTATTCTCACACATATATATGAAGACATGCAGACAACAGGAGGCTGTCCAGCAACTGTGTAAACTATGGATCAACACACTGACTGCAGCCTGTCCAACAACGTCATAAAAAAGAGCTCAGGGGCTGCTTTCAGAAATCTTGTGTCCGCACCTGACTCTAGTCTCCCCTTTTGGTTTACTGATGAGAAAACGACAGCTGAGAATGAGGTGACTGAGCAGTGAATCATCAAGTTCTCTAATATTTCTATTCTCCCACTCTTGAAAGAAGAGAAAAGGGCAATGTGATGCATAGGAAAGTCAAAAAGAGAGGGGCAGAAACAGCTGTGAGTGCATGCAAAAACCCCTTTGGGATATTGTGGTTCGCTGCCCACTGATGTGACTCAACTTCTTGCTTAAACAATTTGCCCAAGGATACAAGAGCAGATTTTATATCAATTTAAAACAAAAAAAATATTTAAACTGTTCAAACTGCATCACAGTGAAGTATATTTGAGGTGGAAAGACAACACTAACATAATGTTGTCCATTAACAGAGAACAATGGCAACCCCATCTTCAATTCACATGCATCTTTAACAACCTCTAAGCTCACCACCTGCCCCACTACTGATCAATAAGTGAATGTCTATTTCCAGGCATGGATGGGGTAATGATTGGCCCTCAGGTCCAAAGTGTAAAGAGGACACAGTGCCTACACCATTGTGCCTCTGCTCCTTTTTATCTCTGTCTGTCTTCTCCCCGTTATACACTCATCTATTTATTGATCTGTCTACCTAGATACTTATCTGTTTTGGTTCTTGAATTTCACCTCTTTCAAGTGCTGCCTTTTTTCTTTTTTTTCTTTTACTATTTTCTTGCATCATGTTAATAATTGCAGCATTGGTAGTTCAGTTCATGAGCATCAGGTATCCATTTACTTCTGGGGACCCAAACAGGAAGCAGGAAAATGAAGTGAGAAGTTCCTGCAGGTTTTGATTTGGGTTTATTTATTTTTATCAAACCTGGGAAGTTTCAGTCACATTCACTGTAACAGTATAGCATTCTCACCGTGGTCTTTGTTTGTGTCCGTAAAAAAGGAAGAGTAGAACAAAATAATGAGATTCATTACTCTCTTGAACACATAATCTACTAGTGAGAAATTGCTAATTGTTTTTTCATTGTTTTCCTCAAAACAGATATGCTCCAATATGGATTTCTCTCTACATAACCTGCAATCTCACAATACAAAAAGGTGAATCATCACTACTTCAGAAGGCCAGAATATAGATTTACAGGTTGGCAGCAATTTCTCTGGTACTATGCATTTATGTATTACGAGTTAACACTGGTACAAAGCTATGGTGAGTGGCTGCTTGCAAAAACACTGTTAAACTATGTTTTTATACATTTAGAATCATATACACTACAGTGCCTGCCCATGTTGCATATCTTTTGGGGTTAGATTTGGAGTATGTTAAGATATTAAAAACAAAGTTTAAAAATCTGTACCCATGGGTTAGCGGTGAGCTGGACCATAAGAACTTAGCCGCATCTTTGTCGCGTATTCTGTAATAGTAAGTCTCAGGTAGCTTGAGTAATAGAGCTGCATGTTGAAAATGACCAGAGTTGTCCTTTAAAGCTGACAAAGGGTACCTACAATATGGCACATGCTCATCCATGGACTTACAGAAATTTGAGAAAATTAATAAAGAAGTGATAAGGCCAAGGGCATTCATACGAAGGATTTACAAAAGCATCAAGTAATTAAATCCAAGACTTGAAACTCCTGCAAAATCAATTTGAGAATCTCTCAATAAATCCAAACAAAAAGCTCCCACATCCATTGCAATTTCCTTTTCCTGTCTGCTTTTCATGGCAATCTCAGTGCAGAATCAGTTCCCCGAAGACCTGCCATCAGCTGATTGATTAAACTGCGTCTTTATCAGAGTCCGCCCCACCGCCTACAAATGTACACACACATGCACACAAGCACACACTTAATCAAAGGGAATGCCTTCCATGATTTATTCATCCCTACAGCTCCTGTCCCCATCAGACCCTTCACCCCTCCCCCACATACAGATCATACAATATTCAGAAGTGATTGCATGAGTCCACTAAAGCTAATACTCTAACAGCTGGGCTTTTTAAAATCAAACATCAGTGAAACTGTATGAGTCATTAACACTAAAGACAATTATTATGTATGCTGATAATACAACAAAACACCAGAAAGATCTGATTTTCTCAGGTGAATTTACGTACTAACAATTTCTGAAATGCAGCTGCAGAATCAGCTTATACTCCTCTTACACTGCCAAACCGTACATTTTTCTGCACCTCCATCAGCTTTAAGATGTGTGTTTCCACCTGAGTCTGCAGATTGCCCTGCTCTCTCCTCTGAGCACATGGTCCACACAGTAATATTCCTGAAAGCTCTTAGCCAGGCAGCGCTAATTCCCACTGAGCTTTTGTCCGGGTCCATGCAGGCCAGCGGAGGAATGGGTGATTGTTAAATAGACAGAGAGTAAGTGGGAGGTAGTAAAGAGCATTAATCGTAATTCTGTGTGTGTGTGTGTGTGTGTGTGTGTGTGTNGTGTGTGTGTGTATACCAGACTTTAAAGCTTATGCTGCATAAACTTTACTGTTTCTGATCTCCCATATAAAATAGCATTGCAATAAGGTACGTTGCTATACGAGGCTTTCACGTGAATAGCCTCTGGGAGATTTAGCAACAAGAATTACTGTTGGCTATAGTAAAAAGGAATGACAGCAAGAAGGAGCAGGACAAAAATCATGAATTGAATTAGGGAGGGAAAGGGGGGGAAGGTTCATTCTCATGTCTAAAGCTAGGGCTGAAAAGGCAGCTTTGATTTGTCTATTTTAATGCAAATTAGCCCCCCAAAAATTTTACATTGCACTTGAATGTGTGAGGGAGTTATGCTGGCCCCAATTTACACACATTAATGTTTGTTATACAAAAGGAATAGTACTAGAAGGTACACATACCAGTGTATTGAATAATCACAATTTAACAGCAAATAAAAGTTATCAGCAATATAACAGATGTGAAGTAGTTCAACACTTGATCAGTCTGTGAGTCAACTGCAAAGATACCAATCTCATATTTGGAAATGTACCAGTCTTCTCATCTCTCTCATCTCTCAGTAGGAAAGCAAATAAGCATTTTCCCAAAATGTCACAATACTTATTTGATATAACTGTTTCCTTCTAATGACTGAGCAGAGATTCTTCTTCATTTGACTTTGTTTGCCATCTCCTTCTTCTCTTTTTGGAACTTATCTAAAAACCACTCCCAAATTCCCCTCTTGTTTTTTTAGCTGTGTTAATCAAGGCTCCAGTTCAATGAGAGGATTTGTTCAGCTTCAGAAAGCTGTTTTAGATTCTTACTCAGCCAGTGAAACCAAACTCCAGACTAGATGTCTGGGATTATCAGCTACCTGTGGCCCCACTGCCCGTGACACTGAGTATATCTCTTCAGAATGGGACCAATGCAGGTTCATGATAAACATGAATGCAACCTGACACTTTCTACTTTCTCTGTATGACAACATTGCAATCCCACCAACTCTAGATCTACTGCCTTCAGCAGCCTGGCAGCCTCATAGGTCACAGCCTTACAATGTGTCACCCAAAAACAGATTGGCAGAAAAAACAGAAATTACATCTTTGAATCGAAACAGAACACAAAAGCATTTGGATCATTATAGATAAGCACAATAGACATATTTCAAGGACAGATAGAGAACCTTTAGTATTACACAATAACAGATCATTTATAAGCAAAGCAGAACGCCTTCCACCACCTTTGTCAAAATAGAACATATTCTAGTATTAAATCATAAGGCAGAGATCAATATAAACAAAAGACATGAAACTGTAAAGCTGGATGCTTTCCAGTATGCATGCGTATGTTGGGCGCAGTGTGATTTACATGCCTCTGCAGAAGGCTTAATGCTGTATAATGCTGTCATGAGTCTGTTCTAAGTATATTGGTGTATGACATTAAAAGCTTGCAGTATGTAAAAACATCTTACTCTGAATGGTGCATTTAGATTATTAGCAGTGCAGCATAATGTCTTAGCCTGTTGGTTGGTCCACCAGTTTTGCTCAGACTGCTATATCTCAGTAATTATTGGTTGGATTGCTATGAAATACTTTACAGCAATTCATCTTCCCCAGCGGATGAATCATAGAGACATCTCCCTGAGTGCCACCAACAGGTCACAGCAACCATTAGATGGATTGCCTGCTTGACTGATGCTGTAAAGTACAGTATGAGCATACAAAAATAAGATAACAAACTTAGTAAACATTACACCTGCAGCAGTTAACATGTATATTAGTAGCACATTTGCCATTACAGCCTTTAACAATTCTAAAAAACGGTATCATAAGTTGATTTATTTACTTTAGGCTTGGGTGTATGTTACTATGATTTGGCAGATATACTATACAATGTAAACACATACAGTGACTGATTTCAAGGAGATTGGCAGTGCAGAGATTAAACACATGAGGTCTTCCTGTCTTCACCAGGCAGTGAACTATTAGCGGAAGCACTTCTCATAGTGGTATAAATAGCAGACATGCACATAACTCAGACTCATATACCCTCTGTACTCATACTCTGTCTGGTAGCAAAAGGTGCAGAAGCAGAATAAGCTCCCTACATTCAGGTTGGAGCCTCTAGTTGTTTCAGGACAACAACAACCAAAAGAGATACTATGGAAAGTTTACAGACATCCAGAATGCTACATCAAGGTTGAGTGTGGCATACTTTCACTTCCTCCTGACATGTCACCGACCAGGATCTCCTTACACCAATCAGTCAATAAGAGCTTCTTCTGTCAAATAGGCTGACCTTTGCCTTGACTTCTGCTGCCATACTGAGAAGGAGTTGTAGGGTTTGAGGGTAGCCTGTACTGAATAGGTACTGTAAAGCTGAACAAGATGACACACAAAGCACAAGAAGTTAAATTCCTGTGCTTTGTAGTCTTTGGGATCCTTGACTTTGATGAATAACAGATGATCTGTGATGCTTTACCAATCAACTTTCTTTGTTTCTTTAATAAAATTTGCAACTCCAAAATCATAGAGGACAAAACTCTCCAAATCAGACAGTATGACTAAGCTGATTACTGTAAGCACTTTCAAAATTATGTGCTGTGTGATACAATCATGAGTAAGCACAAGACAGAGCATCAAAGAAATGATATCATTTTCACCTTTGAATCAAGTGGCATAACATACAATGAGCTCAACACATTACGGCCACAAGCAACAGTAACCCAAACCTTTCTAATACAAAATGAAGATGAGTCAGTAGCATCTTATTACAATAAGTTTCAGGCAAATTGTTTCATGACAGAATATTAGAGGAGCAGAGATAATAATAATGGGAGCATCTTGGAAACCAAACTCCCTTATCTGAACTGTAATGACTCAGAGGGCACTATCATGAAGCTTAATGGTAATGTATTATTCAGGCAAGAGGAGATAATTGTAAATTATAAATAATCAGTTTCTCTCACTCTGAAAATTGAATCACATATATTGCAAACATTTAGAAACCAATTAAAGTACAGACGAAATCATCAAAAAGTCTGTAGCTTTGTATTTCTGTGAATAATTATTGGTTTTAGCAGCCTTCAAGGAATTTATTAATTTTACACATTTTAATGGTTGATTTCATTATTTCAGTGTTCTGCATATCAAATATTGACTCATTTTTAATTTATTGATTCATTAGTTTTTCACAAGATGTTTCTATCCAGCTGTCCAAAGTTTTGGTCAATTTTATTTTAAATAAACAATTAAGAATGAACAGTCACAAAGCTCAAATAGAAACTGCTTCTGTAAGTTTGGAGATATTTGTTTTGACAAGACAGGAGAGCTTTATGGTTTGTTTTTATGGTCTTAAACAGAATTTACAGGCAATATATAACAATAACCAAACAATTGACTGAATTAATAAATAAATTAATTAAAAAACAAAACTAAAAAATATTAAATTATCTAAGAGGAAGGTAGCTGGGACTCATGACTTAAGGATCTCTAAATCCTGGTGATGGCCATGC
Source organism: Rastrelliger brachysoma (assembly GCA_024605115.1). Taxonomy (NCBI): domain Eukaryota; kingdom Metazoa; phylum Chordata; class Actinopteri; order Scombriformes; family Scombridae; genus Rastrelliger; species Rastrelliger brachysoma. The sequence continues at coordinate 3,639 of JANJYP010093058.1, read as the reverse complement.
ACATCATCTGCATACAGTGTGATGTCACACTGTACCGTAAACAGCATTATTCATACCACTCTCTTCCAATATGCATCATATCAGCAAGTTTGGTTATTTGATTGAGAATCTGCTGCCAGCTAAGTCTAGATGTTTTCTCTTGGGACTGTTCCTTCTGCATGGTGCACTTTGAAACCCGTCTCAGCAGAGTGATACAACCCTTTGAGCTCATGGTCAGTTTTTAAAATAAGTTCCAGTAATGCTGTTGGACAGCGTGCAAGTTTTTTCAGAGGGGTGACCAGCTTGTCTGTGTATCACCGTGAATGCTGATGATGTCATTCCCCTGGTTTGACCAAGCGACAGGGTGACTCCAGCCCAGGTAAACTGAGGAGCAAACAGTTAAATATGGAGCTCCAAAACAGGAACCTGTAGTGAATTTACTCCCCTGTATTCCCCTCCCCTTGTGATTAATTATTTCCATTATGCCACTTAACACTTCCAGTCTACCACATTTCAGTGAATAATATTGTATTTTTTTAATACTCTACATTTTTTGACAGCTGTAATAACTAATTACTCCACAGATGATGACTAACAGATATATAATAAATACAGTACAAAAGACACTGTATGATCTTTCATCACTACATTAAATTAATTAACAGAAAGTTGTGAAAGTCAGCACAACTAACTCCAACAGCAAATCTGAATTAAACAAAATGCATCATTGATTCAGCATTAGTAGTTTACAGTTTAGCTAAGCTAACATTCACAGACTCCATTTTTGCACCCATACTTTTGATAGTTTGAGTACTTTTTGATCATAATATTTCAGCACTTGAGTAAGATTTTAAAGATTGGACTGCTATGCTATGCTATGCTATACTAAGTAACGCACCTGAACACTCAGTATTTCTGCGTATTGTGTTTAAGTCTCACTCCTTTTACTGAGCTTTTAAAAGGGAAATGTTTAACAAAACTTATTGATATTGTTAATGTATGTGATATTGTAATGTATATATGTAATGTATATATCTATGATAGCTATACTGCTCCAACTGAAGGAACATTACAGCTAACTGCCTCAAGAAAATTTTGAGAAATCACTGTATGACTGCTGATTCAGCAAGCTTCCTCTCACTGGCTTAGGCTACTGTAAAACATTATGTATTAAATGAGATCAGATTGCTTTTACTGTATATGCCACATAAATTGTGCTAAAACGCGTTAATTNAGATTGCTTTTACTGTATATGCCACATAAATTGTGCTAAAACTCTAAGTGCTTTAACGCAAACAATGATTTAGCAGAACTGAGGGCTGATGCCGCATACAAATGCTGACTGTAGTAACCTCAGATCTCAGTTTTTGAAAGCCGTAAAATCATAATCATCATAATGGTGTAACCGTTTTTGTTTTTTTTTTTCCAGGAGCAGGTGCAGCTACAACATATCACACATTTGAAGTAAAAATGCAAGGTGCAGCAAAAAGTCAAGAGCACACAGGACACATGGGACAAACTCAATGCCGCATTCACCCACTCACCAGCTCTGAGGCTCCGGAGTAAGCTGTTGGTGAAGTGCAAGAGAAAACCCAAAAAAGGTGCCTCGGTCCCCAAACTTGTGCAGTGTATGAGTAGTATCCAGGTTAAAGCCCCAGACCTGGCTTGAAAGAGTCAAAAGAACCCAGAGGAGGTAAATCCAACGATGAGAGGAATGAGATGAGAGGGAGACAGTGTTCCCATGTCCCTCTGGGGGTGTCATGGTAGGGTCCAGAGCAAGTTCAGTTAAAGAAGGAGTACAGGGGAGATTCCTTTTTTGGCTCCCAGAGAGCATAAAGAGAAAAAAGGGGGAAATCCTCTTTCGTTCCTCTCTTCATCCACAGCTTCTATGGATGTCTCCCTTGCTTCCAATCCTCTTTCTCTTGCTCCCTCACTCTGGCGTGTTGGCTCTCAACTCCGTTTGCTGCTGTCAGTCTGAGGAGCAGGCTGTGAAAATGTGGCTACTAGTATATGTGAGTGTGTGTTTCCCTCAGTGCATGTGCGCCTCCCCCTCCTCTATGCTCAGAGGGAGACAAGTGCCTTGAATAGCCCGCTCACTCCTCCCCCTCCCCTCTCTCTTTCAGTCCATCCAACGACCCCCCTCGCCTCCCACTCCCTCCTCTCAGCTGACATCAACACTCAAGGGACTGCTGCCAAAATACCAGGCAGGGTTGTCAAGATACTTGGAGGCTATTGAATAGAGACAGAGTGGGTGAAAAGACACTAGACTGTTTTATCTGTTAAGTTCACACGGTCCTCTTTCTCGTTACAGGTGCTTTTCGATCTGAGAAGCATAAAGAGAAAAGCACAATCTTGGAAGTTAAAAGCTTTGGAAAAATCTAAAGACTTTTATTTTAACCCTATCAGTTTAAAAACCCTGACATCTGACTTCTGGAGGCAGTGATCTGGAATGAATATGGGAGACAAAAGGGGCCAAAATGTGCACAGTGACTTGGGAAGCTTTATTACAGACCTTATGCCCCCCTGAAAAGAGAGAGCAGAAGAAATGTATGCACCGTGACGGAGCAATTTTCACAGAGACCTCATCAGGAAAACGGTACAACTGGCACAAGCTTATCAGATATAACTTTTTCTATTCTCTCATTTGTGTCATACGTTACTCACACCATTGGCATTAGAAGGTCTAACATACAATCTATCTCAGTTTTGCCTATTCACCCACAGCTGCTCTGTTTTAACCAGCAAATTTCTGTTTCTCAGGTGTCAATCTGTGTGCAGCTGTCAATTTGTTACCTCAACTGTTCCTCACAATAAACCTCACACACAGCAGTTGCACACCAACGACACAAGCACACAAAATAGTTGGTTTTAAGGAGGGTAGTTTTTTTTCCAAGTTTACCTTCTCAGAATTGGATGGGCTGGTGTGATTTTGACACAGGAAATGTCATGACAGAAGTTTGCTGCAGCGCTGACAGAGGGAGAGCAAACTTCACATTAAGGGGGATTAAAAAGTGATGTAATATTAATGTCTCTAGACACTATCCTCATCATCTAAATACGCTAGCTTCATAGAAGGATGAGCCTGAACTCTTATAATGTGATCTGGATGGCACTGTCAACTAGCTTCTGCTGTCAAAAGATTACTGCCCTCTGCTGCCCTGATCAGGTATGAGAAGTCAGTATCTATAGTCTCATGACTCATTTTCACTATAATCTACAGTCCTGTGAACATATCTGATAACAAGAAGACTACAAACATACTGATGCAAAGAAAGGGACATGTAGAAGGACATGGCTCGTGATATTCTATATGTTTTATTTTATTAACAACAAATCTGTTGTGCAGGATCAAACTAATAATCAGCTGTTTGTAGTAACTTGTTTTGTATTTTGTAATTGCATTTAAAAGACCCCCCCATAAAAAGAAAACCTATTAAAATAATTTCTACAAACCACACTGGTGTGTAGTGGAGTTTGCTTATAAACCGCACCAAAGAATAATAATAACGATGACATTTTCAGAAGTTCTGCTATGGAACTACTTTTCTGAGACTAAAATGTCATCATTGTTTATCTTTGGAACTGGTAAATGTGTCATAAATACTTTGACGTGAAGCATTATGTAGTGTAGCAGTGTGACTCAATGCAGAGGAATGCACA